>JARQOD010010566.1:0-26870 GCA_033576555.1 Oophaga sylvatica | reverse complement strand
GGATTTCGCTGCGGATCCGCGGCGGATTTCGCTGCTGATCCACGACTGATTTTACTGCTGATTCGCTGCGGATCCGCAGCGGATTTCGCTGCTGATCCGCGGCTGATTTCGCTGCTGATCCGCTGCTGATTTCGCTGCTGATCCGCGGCTGATTTCGCTGCTGATCCGCGGCTGATTTCGCTGCTGATCCACGGCGGATTTCACTGCTGATTCGCTGCGGATCCGCGGCTGATTTTGCTGCTGATCCGCGGCGGATTTCGCTGCTGATCCGCGACTTATTTTGCTGCTGATCCGCGGCTGATTTCGCTACTGATCCGCGGCTGATTTCGCTGCTGATTCGCTTCGGATCCGCAGCGGATTTCGCTACTGATCCACGGCTGATTTCGCTGCTGATCCGCGGCTGATTTCGCTACTGATCCGCGGCTGATTTCGCTGCTGTTCCGCGGCTGACTTCGCTGCTGATCCGCGGCGGATTTCGCTGCAGATCCGCGGCGAATTTCACTGCTGATCCGCGGCTGATTTCGCTGCGTTTCCGCGGCTGATTTTGCTGCTGATCCGCCGCGGATTTCGCTGCTGATCCGCGACTGATTTTGCTGCTGATTCGCTGCGGATCCGCAGCGGATTTCGCTACTGATCCGCGGCTGATTTCGCTGCTGATCCGCAGCGGATTTCGCTACTGATCCGCGGCTGATTTCGCTGCTGATCCGCGGCTGATTTCGCTACTAATCCGCGGCTGATTTCGCTGCTGATCCGCGGCTGATTTCGCTGCTGATCCGCGGCTGATTTCGCTGCTGATCCGCGGCTGATTTCGCTGCTGATCCGCGGCGGATTTCGCTGCAGATCCACGGCGGATTTCGCTGCTGATCCGCGGCTGATTTCGCTGCGCTTCCGCGGCGGATTTCGCTGCTGATCCGCCGCGGATTTCGCTGCTGATCCGCGACTGATTTCGCTGCGGATCCGCAACTGATTTCGCTGCGGATCCACGACTGATTTCGCTGCGGATCCGCGACTGATTTCGCTGCGAATCCGCAGCGGATTTCGCTGCTGATCCGCGGCGGATTTCGCTGCTGATCCGCGGCGGATTTCGCTGCTGATCCGCGGCGGATTTCGCTGCTGATTCGCGGCGGATTTCGCTGCTGATTCGCGGCGGATTTCGCTGCTGATCCGCTGCGGATTTCGCTGCGGATCCGCGGCGGATTTCGCTGCTGATCCACGACTGATTTTGCTGCAGATTCGCTGCGGATCCGCGGCGGATTTCGCTGCTGATCCACGACTGATTTTGCTGCAGATTCGCTGCGGATCCGCGGCTGATTTTGCTGCTGATCCGAGGCGGATTTCGCTGCTGATTCGCGGCGGATTTCGCTGCTGATTCGCGGCGGATTTCGCTGCTGATCCGCTGCGGATTTCGCTGCGGATCCGCGGCGGATTTCGCTGCTGATCCGCAACTGATTTCGCTGCGGATCCTCGACTGATTTCGCTGCGGATCCGCGACTGATTTCGCTGCGAGTCCGCAGCGGATTTCGCTGCTGATCCGCGGCGGATTTCGCTGCTGATCCGCGGCGGATTTCGCTGCTGATTCCGGCGGATTTCGCTGCTGATTCGCGGCGGATTTCGCTGCTGATCCGCTGCGGATTTCGCTGCTGATCCGCTGCGGATTTCGCTGCGGATCCGCGGCGGATTTCGCTGCTGATCCACGACTGATTTTACTGCTGATTCGCTGCGGATCCGCAGCGGATTTCGCTGCTGATCCGCGGCTGATTTCGCTGCTGATCCGCTGCTGATTTTGCTGCTGATCCGCGGCTGATTTCGCTGCTGATCCGCGGCTGATTTCGCTGCTGATCCACGGCGGATTTCGCTGCTGATTCGCTGCGGATCCGCGGCTGATTTTGCTGCTGATCCGCGGCGGATTTCGCTGCTGATCCGCGACTTATTTTGCTGCTGATTCGCTGCGGATCCGCAGCGGATTTCGCTACTGATCCGCGGCTGATTTCGCTGCTGATCCGCGGCTGATTTCGCTACTGATCCGCGGCTGATTTCGCTGCTGATTCGCTGCGGATCCGCAGCGGATTTCGCTACTGATCTGCGGCTGATTTCGCTGCTGATCCGCGGCTGATTTCGCTACTGATCCGCGGCTGATTTCGCTGCTGTTCCGCGGCTGACTTCGCTGCTGATCCGCGGCGGATTTCGCTGCAGATCCGCGGCGAATTTCACTGCTGATCCGCGGCTGATTTCGCTGCGCTTCCGCGGCTGATTTTGCTGCTGATCCGCCGCGGATTTCGCTGCTGATCCGCGACTGATTTTGCTGCTGATTCGCTGCGGATCCGCAGCGGATTTCGCTACTGATCCGCGGCTGATTTCGCTGCTGATCCGCAGCGGATTTCGCTACTGATCCGCGGCTGATTTCGCTGCTGATCCGCGGCTGATTTCGCTACTGATCCGCGGCTGATTTCGCTGCTGATCCGCGGCTGATTTCGCTGCTGATCCGCGGCTGATCCGCGGCGGATTTCGCTGCAGATCCACGGCGGATTTCGCTGCTGATCCGCGGCTGATTTCGCTGCGCTTCCGCGGCGGATTTCGCTGCTGATCCGCCGCGGATTTCGCTGCTGATCCGCGACTGATTTCGCTGCGGATCCGCAACTGATTTCGCTGCGGATCCGCGACTGATTTCGCTGCGAATCCGCAGCGGATTTCGCTGCTGATCCGCGCGGATTTCGCTGCTGATCCGCGGCGGATTTCGCTGCTGATCCGCGGCGGATTTCGCTGCTGATTCGCGGCGGATTTCGCTGCAGATTCGCTCCGGATTTCGCTGCTGATCCGCTGCGGATTTCGCTGCGGATCCGCGGCGGATTTCGCTGCTGATCCACGACTGATTTTGCTGCAGATTCGCTGCGGATCCGCGGCTGATTTTGCTGCTGATCCGAGGCGGATTTCGCTGCTGATTCGCGGCGGATTTCGCTGCTGATTCGCGGCGGATTTCGCTGCTGATCCGCTGCGGATTTCGCTGCGGATCCGCGGCGGATTTCGCTGCTGATCCACGACTGATTTTGCTGCTGATTCGCTGCGGATCCGCAGCGGATTTCGCTACTGATCCGCGGCTGATTTCGCTGCTGATCCGCGGCTGATTTCGCTGCTGATCAGCGGCTGATTTCGCTGCTGATCCGCGGCTGATTTCGCTGCTGATCCGCGGCTGATTTCGCTGCTGATCCGCGGCGGATTTCGCTGCTGATCCGCGGCGGATTTCGCTGCTGATCCGCGGTGGATTTCGCTGCGGATCCGCGGCGGATTTCGCTGCTGATCCGCGGCGGATTTCGCTGCTGATCCGCGGCGGATTTCGCTGCTGATCCGCGGCGGATTTCGCTGCGGATTCGCGGCGGATTTCGCTGCTGATCCGCGGCGGATTTCGCTGCTGATCCGCGGCGGATCCGCGGCTGATTTCGCTGCTGATTCGCGGCGGATTTCGCTGCTGATCCGCGGCGGATTTCGCTGCTGATCCGCGACTGATTTTGCTGCTGATTCGCTGCGGATCCGCAGCGGATTTCGCTGCTGATCCACGGCTGATTTCGCTACTGATCCGCGGCTGA
This sequence comes from Oophaga sylvatica, assembly GCA_033576555.1. Classification (NCBI taxonomy): domain Eukaryota; kingdom Metazoa; phylum Chordata; class Amphibia; order Anura; family Dendrobatidae; genus Oophaga; species Oophaga sylvatica. The sequence goes on along the minus strand of JARQOD010010566.1, from coordinate 23,289 downwards.
TTTCGCTGCTGATCCGCGGCTGATTTCGCTGCTGATCCGCGGCAGATTTCGCTGCTGATTCGCTGCAGATCCGCGGCGGATTTTGCTGCGGATCCGCGGCTGATTATCTGCTGATTCATCTGCGCTAGCGGGTATAGCATAACGCGATCGCGTTATGCTATACCGTTACCAGCCGGTCACCGCTACGTGTTGAACGGGCTGGTAAAACGCAATATGAACCCAGCCTTAGGGTTAGAACTAGGGTTAGGGTTAGCATTAGGGTTAAGGTTAGAATTACGGTTAGGGTTGGAATTTGGGTTAGGGTTGGAATTAGGGTTAGGGTTGGAATTAGGGTTAGGGTTGGAATTAGGGTTAGGCTTGTAGTTAGGTTTATGGTTAGAGTTGGGATTGGGGTTAGGGGTGTGTTGGGGTTAGGGTTATGATTAGGGTTTGTATTAGGGTTAGGTGTGTGTAGGGGTTAGGGTTGGGGTTAGGGGTGTGTTGGGGTTAGGGTTGGAGTTAGAATTGAGGGGTTTCCACTATTTAGGCACATCAGGGGGTCTCCATACGCGACATGGCGCCACCATTGATTCCTGCAAATTTTGCGTTCAAAAGTCAAACAGTGCTCCCTTTATTCCAAGCCCCGACGTATGCCCAAACAGTGGTTTATCCCCACATATGGGGTATCAGCGTACTCGGGAAAAATTGCACAACAACTTTGGGGGTTCTAATTTCTCCAGTTAACATTGTGAAAAAAAATTGGGGACTAAAAATTATTTTTGTGGAAAAAAAATGATTTTATATTTTCACGGCTCTGCGTTATAAACTTCTGTGAAGGACTTGAAGATTCAAAGTGCTTATCACACATCTATAGGAGTTCCTTGGGGGATCTAGTTTCCAAAATGGGGTCACATGTGGGGAGTTTCTACTGTTTAGGCACATCAGGGACTCTGCAAACGTAACATGACGCCCGAAGACCATTCCATCAAGTGGGCATTTCAAAACGTCACTACTTCCCATCCGAGCCCCGACGTGTGCCCATACAGTAGTTTTCTCCCACATATGGGATATCAGCATACTCAGGACAAATTGGACAACAACTTTTGGGGTCTAATTTCTCATGTTACCCTTGGGAAAATAAAAAAATTGGGACTAAAAGATCCTGATTGTGGAAAAAATATGATTTTTTTTATTTTCATGCCCGGGCGTTATAAACTTCTGTGTAGCCCTTGGGGGTTCAAAGTGCTCACCACACATCTAGATAAGTTCTTTGCCGGGTCTAGTTTCCAAATGGGGTCACTTGTGGGGAGTTTCTACTGTTTAGGCACATCAGGGGCTCTGCAAACGTAACAAGATGCCCGCAGACCATTCCATCAAGTCGGCATTTCAAAGCGTCACTACATCCCTTCCGAGCCCTGACGTGTGCCCAAACAGTGGTTCCCCCCCACATATGGGGTACTAGCGTACTCAGGAGAAACTGGACAACAACTTTTGGGGTCCAATTTCTCCTGTAACCATTGTGAAAATAAAAAACAGTGGGCTAAAAAATCATTTTTTGAGAAAAAAAAATGATTTTTTATTTTCGCGGCTCTGCGTTATAAACTTCTGTTAAGCACCTGGGGGTTCAAAGTGCTCACTATGTATCTAGATAAGTTCCTTAGGGCGTCTAGTTTCCAAAATGTGGTCACTTGTGGGGGAGCTCCAATGTTTAGGCACACAGGGACTCTCCAAATGCGACATAGCAACCGCTAAATATTCCAGCATATTTTCCATTCAAAAAGTCAAATGGCGCTCCTTCCCTTCTGAGCCCTGCCGTGCGCCCAAACAGTGCTTTATGACCACATATGAGGTATCTGTGTACTCAGGAGAAATTGCCCAACAAATTTTAGGATCCAATTTATACTGTTGCCCATGTGAAAATGAAAATAACTGAGGCTAAAAGAAAATTTTTGTGAAAAAAAAGTACTTTCTTTTATTTACGGATCAATTTGTGAAGCACCTGGGAGTTCAAAGTGCTCACTATGCATCTAGATAAGTTCCTTAGGGGGTCTAGTTTCCAAAATGGGGTCACTTGTGGGGGAGCTCCAATGTTTAGGCACACAGGGACTCTCCAAATGCGACATGGCAACCGCTAAATATTCCAGCATATTTTCTATTCAAAAAGTCAAATGGCGCTCCTTCCCTTCTGAGCCCTGCCGTGCGCCCAAACAGTGGTTTATGACCACATATGAGGTATCTGTGTACTCAGGAGAAATTGCCCAACAAATTTTAGGATCCAATTTATACTGTTGCCCATGTGAAAATGAAAAAACTGAGGCTAAAAGAAAATTTTTGTGAAAAAAAAGTACTTTCTTTTTTTTACAGATCAATTTGTGAAGCACCTGGGGGTTCAAAGTGATCACTATGCATCTAGATAAGTTCCTTAGGGGGTCTAGTTTCCAAAATGGGGTCACTTGTGGGGGAGCTCCAATGTTTAGGCACACAGGAACTCTCCAAATGCGACATGGCAACCGCTAAATATTCCAGCATATTTTCCATTCTAAAAGTCAAATGGCGCTCCTTCCCTTCTGAGCCCTGCCGTGCGCCCATACAGTGGTTTATGACCACATATGAGGTATCTGTGTACTCAGGAGAAATTGCCCAACAAATTTTAGGATCCATTTTATCCTGATGCCCATGTAAAAATGAAAAAATTGATGCTAAAATAAAATTTTTGTTGGAAAAATTAAAATGTCCATTTTTTCCTTCACGTTGTTTTAGTTCCTGTGAAGCACCTGAAGGGTTAATAATCTTCTTGAATGTAGTTTTGAGTAGCTTGAGGGGTGCAGTTTTTATAAAGGTGTCACTTTTGGGTATTTTCTGCATATAGACCCCTCAAAGTGACTTCAAATGTGAGGTGGTCCCTAAAAAAATGGTTTTGTAAATTTTGCTGTAAAAATGAGAAATCGCTGGTCAACTTTTAACCCTTATAACTTCCTAACAAAAAAAATGTTGTTCCCAAAATTGTGCTGATGTAAAGTAGACATGTGTTAAATGTTATTTATTAACTATTTTGTGCCACATAACTCTCTGGTTTAACAGAATAAAAATTAAAATTTGAAAATTACAAAATTTTCAGAATTTTCGACAAATTTCCATTTTTTTCACAAATAAACGCAAAAATTATCGACCTAAATTTACCACTAACATGAAGCCCAATATGTCACGAAAAAACAATCTCAGAATCGCTAGGATCCGTTGAAGCGTTCCTGAGTTATTACCTCATAAAGGGACACTGGTCAGAATTGCAAAAAATGGCAAGGTCTTTAAGGTCAAAATAGGCTGGGTCTTGAAGGGGTTTAAAATTGCTGGATTTTAAGGCTGTACTATGAAAAGGATCTGGCTGTAGTCACAGTGTCAACAAGCAAATGGAGAAAAAAAATGGGGTTTTGGATTGCTTTGGAAAAAAATAATCAGGATTAAGATGCAAAAAAAATTTGCTACCCACTGAGACCCAGGGCTGTGTAGATACGGTCAATATATTTTATAGGTGGCAGCAGCAGACAGTAATGGAATGGACCCTCTTGATGTATGCAATGAAGTATGCCACATAGAATGCCTGTCTGCTACTGATATCTACCGTATATACTCGTGTATAAGCCGAGATTTTCAGCCCATTTTTTAGAGCTGAAAGTCCCCTCTCGGCTTATACGCGGGTCATATATGGGGGTCGTCGGGGAGGGGGAGCGGGGGTGTCGGATTATACTCACCTCTCCACCGCCGCGGTCTCTGCAGACCCCCTGCTTCTCCCACGATCTCCGGCTCCTTCCTGCAGCGGTCACATGGCACCGTTCATTAAAGTCATGAATATGCACATATTCATGACTTTAATGAGCGGTACCATGTGACCGCTGTAGGAAGGAAGCGCTGCGGAGAGCGCCGGGAGAAGAGGAGAGGCTGCAGGGACGCGCGCCGGAGGGGTGAGTATAGCGATATTTACCTGTCCCGTTCCACGCTGCAGGCTGTGTCCTCGTCTGACTCCTCTGGCTGTGAATGATCAGGCAGAGGGCGCGATGACGTCATTAGTGAGCGCCGCACCCCCGCCCTGATCATTCACTGCCGAGGACCAGGAAGAGGACGCAGCGCTGTGGTGCAGAGAGGACGGGTAAATATCTCAGGTGCCGGGGTCCTGAGCGAGCGGTGACTCCGGCACCTGTCCCCCATAGCGCGCCGGTGACGCGCACCACATGTGTGTACTACCAGGGTTGTGGGGTACTCGGCACCGAGCCCATGGAAGTCTATGGGGAATGTCACTGGCAGCAGAGCTCGGTCCGTAGCCCTGGGCGGTCATGCAATGGGGGATATTTACAGGGGATTGTAGTTATAGTTCGTGACGCCACCTGTGGTTTCTGATCAATAAGACCAGCGCTGCAGGGTGAATCTTCTGAGGGGATGTTATTAGGCAGCTAGATGTTAAGTCCCCCACAGGTGGGATTGGTCCCTCAAAGTCTATGGTGTTGCAAGGTGCAGATAAGAAGTCAGTCACACACAATGCAGTCTCTTTCCATACCTTTACTTGTAGATGTTGCAGGTATGTCCCGGGAAGCTGGTCAGGTTGGAGAATGCACATTCGGGGAATTGCTGAGCAGGTTTAAGGCCTCCTTTCTCCTTAATGTGTATGTGAGTCCTAACTTGCATAAAGTCAAGTTTAACTCTTAATGCAACAGCTACGCCCGGTCGACATTGTGGTAGAGCCTTTTCTGTCTCTGATAATCAGATATAGGCAAGAACGAAGTCCTTACTTTTGCAGCGTCCCGCTCAAAGTCCCTGTTCTCCCTGACTCCAGTTACGTATCGGCACTTAGGGCTACCTTCTGCGACTTGAAGTCCAGCAAGGCCTCCGGTGTATCTTATTACTAGACGTGAAGTTCTAGCAACACTTCGGACCCCGGTGTCCGGATAACTAAGTGAAGGTGATCTGTCACCTAGGTCACTTGTCCTTCTTTTACCACTCGCCTGTCGCCCTGCTCTTGCCCTTAACATAAGCACGGTAGCAGTGGTGTAGTCGTAAGCTTTCCTTCTAGTGCTCACTGACCTGTTCTCAGTTGCCTCGTTGTTATAACTGCAGTAGTTCCCTTCCTTCTTTCCTTCCAGACTCTGTCCAGAGCAGCTCACAGGACGATTCGTCAGACTGTATACACGCTGTAGCTCCGAGAGTCACTTTCCTCTTTCTTAGAGAACACAGGCAGCTTATCCTGAGGTAACTGTTTCACTTGCTTCAATTGCAGCTCTGACTAGGCTAGAGTGATTCCCTTGCCCACTCGTACTAGCCTCCACTTCGGTAATGGTGAGCCACAGGAGCTCTGTCAGATCTCAGTCTTCTCTCCTCTCCCTCCAAGACCAGACACTCATCCGTTCTGTCCTGAGACAGGAAACATTCTGAACTAACCTCCACCCTACTGCTACGTCACACCAACCTAAATAATCTAAGTTGCCCTCTGGTGGCAGTGTTGGGAAATGTGTGTTGTGAATGAATATCAGGCTTCACAATTACTTTATCTGTGCATTTTCCAGGAGACATGTGTGCCTTGCGCAGCTGGGCCACACATCCCCCCTAGTTAAACTCAACACTCCCGGGCTGAAATAGAAAAGAAAAAACATTTTTGTTTTGCATATAACATCAACAGTTTAAACTCATCCCTTGCGGGAGGTAAGGACTCTTTAACGTTACATTTTGTACAATGGACATTAGAAAAATATCAAAAATACTTTCCAATAAATATATACAGTATAAGACAAGATTCTTGTGGAGGACCCGCACCAAAAACCTCCCACGTGGGTCCTGGGTGGGCTGCAGGACTTCATTGCTGCAGACCTCACTCTAGGCCACACCATACGGGTTTTTCTTCAGAGGTAATAAGGCTTTATGTAAAACCAAGATGGGGCACCGAAGTGCAAACTATTTACAATAAAGTTTTTGGGCTGGCACAGTCCACAGCCACGCAGTCCTTTGCATGTGAACACATTTCAAGTAAAATCACATTTCAATAACTCACTTTACCCAACTGGGGTATTCTACTTTAAATATGCAGAGTAGATAAACATCATCAGACATATTATCAAACATTTCTCAATAAAGTGCAAATTCTTCATAAAACTCCTTCAAACTTTATACAGTGGCAGTAAACCCTGTCTGGGTCCTACTGGCTTTCTTCTTTCTTGCAAACTTCAATAACGTCTTCCACTCCTGGGGCTGGAACGACGCGGTGTTCTCTTGAGCGCATGACAAACAAATCATGGCCTGCTATCAGCGTTTGAGTGGCCACAGTTCTTGTGCGATCCACTAGGGACTCAACAGGTGCTTCATGCAGATATAACTCTTCCATTGAAGATGCAGGCTTAGACTGCGATCCAACTGTGGTCGCATCATCCGGTTGCATTGCAGAATAGGACGCACAACCCTGTTGCACTTCAGAATGGGATGCAGGTTGCGATGCAGAGTAAGGTGCAGTATAGGAGGCAGGGCACGATGCAGGTACGCGCAGTGGCTCAGTTGGGGACGCACTAACCTGCTGCTGCCGCTGCTCCTGCTCCAGGCGTCGCCACTCGTTCTCCATCACTTGCGGCTGGATCCCCTCCGGCGTCCCTACCAGGGGACTGCATTCCGCTGTGGCCTCCAGGCCTGGCTGGCACTCCGGAACGGGCAGGACCTCCTCAGCCTCCTTCTCTCCAACCGCATCATCGGGGGAGTCGGGATCAGCACTTTTGGAGCCGGCCTCCGGTTCTTCATCAGCCGCTTGCAGTGGGGTCACAGGTAATGGTTGCGCTGCTGGAGGGGAGAGCGTTGCGTCCCATAGCAGCCGCTGTTTCTGGGCACGCCAGCGTCTCTCTGTTTCTTCCATGTCGGCATGGCGCTGGATCAGTTTTCTGAGCACCGCATTCTCCTCCTTTAATTCCATCATGATTTGCTGAAGGTCCCGTACTGGGGATGGCTCCGGCACAGGCAGTCGCTCTTCAGGGGAACGGGGCCTGCGTGCCGCCGTTCCTCCACACAGCGTCTCCTGTCCTTCCGCCATCTCTCTCCAGGCCAGACTGTGTTTTCCATCTGGAACAGTCTGGTCTCTTCCGTGGAGGCGGGGTTTGCGCTTCCTCTTCTTGGCATAGAAAATGAAGAGGAGGCGGATCTCTTTAGTAGTGGGGCAAGCTCTCACATTATAGTAGCATTTGGAGAGGGCGGCCATCACTTTCGCGCCACAGGGGGGGGCACGCCCACGAATGCACGCCCACCTTCACCAGCGCCTCAGGGCGCGAATATGGCGGTAAAATGGCGGAAAATGGCGCCAAAAATCACAAAAATAGCAAACAGTCTTTTTGCACAAAACAGCCCAATAGGCACACAGGACTCACATCCAGTAAGCTTCGTATCCTGTTTGTGATGCCAAAGATGACGCGCACCACATGTGTGTACTACCAGGGTTATGGGGTACTCGGCACCGAGCCCATGGAAGTCTATGGGGAATGTCACTGGCAGCAGAGCTCGGTCCATAGCCCTGGGCAGTCATGCAATGGGGAATATTTACAGGGGATTGTAGTTATAGTTTGTGACGCCACCTGTGGTTTCTGATCAATAAGACCAGCGCTGCAGGGTGAATCTTCTGAGGGGATGTTATTAGGCAGCTAGATGTTAAGTCCCCCACAGGTGGGACTGGTCCTCAAAGTCTATGGTGTTGCAAGGTGCAGATAAGAAGTCAGTCACACACAATGCAGTCTCTTTCCATACCTTTACTTGTAGATGTTGCAGGTATGTCCCGGGAAGCTGGTCAGGTTGGAGAATGCACATTCGGGGAATTGCTGAGCAGGTTTAAGGCCTCCTTTCTCCTTAATGTGTATGTGAGTCCTAACTTGCATAAAGTAAAGTTTAACTCTTAATGCAACAGCTACGCCCGGTCGACATTGTGGTAGAGCCTTTTCTGTTTCTGATAATCAGATGTTGGCAAGAACGAAGTCCTTACTTTTGCAGCGTCCCGCTCAAAGTCCCTGTTCTCCCTGACTCCAGTTACGTATCGGCACCTAAGGCTACCTTCTGCGACTTGAAGTCCAGCAAGGCCTCCGGTGTATCTTATTACTAGACGTGAAGTTCTAGCAACACTTCGGACCCCGGTGTCCGGATAACTAAGTGAAGGTGATCTGTCACCTAGGTCACTTGTCATTTTTTTACCACTCGCCTGTCGCCCTGCTCTTGCCCTTAACATAAGCATGGTAGCAGTGGTGTAGTCGTAAGCTTTACTTCCAGTGCTCACTGACCTGTTCTCAGTTGCCTCGTTGTTATAACTGCAGTAGTTCCCTTCCTTCTTTCCTTCCAGACTCTGTCCAGAGCAGCTCACAGGACGATTCGTCAGACTGTATACACGCTGTAGCTCCGAGAGTCACTTTCCTCTTTCTTAGAGAACACAGGCAGCTTATCCTGAGGTAACTGTTTCACTTGCTTCAATTGCAGCTCTGACTAGGCTAGAGTGATTCCCTTGCCCACTCGTACTAGCCTCCACTTCGGTAATGGTGAGCCACAGGAGCTCTGTCAGATCTCAATCTTCTCTCCTCTCCCTCCAAGACCAGACACTCATCCGTTCTGTCCTGAGACAGGAAACATTCTGAACTAACCTCCACCCTACTGCTACGTCACACCAACCTAAATAATCTAAGTTGCCCTCTGGTGGCAGTGTTGGGAAATGTGTGTTGTGAATGAATATCAGGCTTCACAATTACCTTATCTGTGCATTTTCCAGGAGACATGTGTGCCTTTGCGCAGCTGGGCCACACACCGGTGTCCCCGCCTGCTCAGGACCCCGACACCTGGCCCCCAGCGATGAGAGGTGAGTATGTCATTTTTTTTTTTTTTTGCAGCAGCAGCAGCATATCGGGCATAATCTGGAACATATAGGGGCATAATATGGAGCATATGGGGGCATAATATGGAGCATATGGGGGCATAATATGGAGCATATGGGGGCATAATATGGAGCATATGGGGGCATAATTGGAGCATATGGGGGCATAAGCTGTGGAACATATGGGGGCATAATATGGAGCATATGGGGGCATAATCTGGAGCATATGGGGGCATAATATGGGGGCATAAGCTTTGGAACATATGGGGGCATAATATGGAGCATATGGGGGCATAATATGGAGCATATGGGGGCATAATATGGAGCATATGGGGGCATAATATGGAGCATATGGGGGCATAAGCTGTGGAACATATGGGGGCATAATATGGAGCATATGGGGGCATAAACTGTGGAACATATGGGGCATAATCTGGAGCATATGGGGCATAATCTGGAGCATATGGGGGCATAATCTGTGGAATATATGGGGGCATAATCTGGAGCATATGGGGGCATAATCTGGAGCATATGGGGGCATAATCTCTGAAGCATATTGGGCATAATCTGGAGCATATGGGGGCATAATCTGTGGAGCATATTTGGGCATAATCTGGAGCATATGGGGGCATAATCTGGAGCATATAGGGGCATAATCTGTGGAGCATATTGGGCATAATCTGTGCAGCATATGGGGGCATAATCTGTGGAGCATCATATGGGGGCATAATCATTTTTCACCCTAGGCTTATACGCGAGTCAATAAGTTTTCCCAGTTTTTTGTGGCAAAATTAGGGGGGTCGGCTTATACACGGGTCGGCTTATACATGAGTATATATGATATATACCCACATACAGTGCGTGCATGCCTTGTACTGATATGTATATACGCACATACACTCCCTGCCTACTAGCACTGCAATCTATATACCCGTAATTATTCCTTAGAAGGAATGTTGATTTAGCTGGATTTGTGTATTATTTGATGGTATGGGTACCTTATAAATATAGGTCTCTTATACACCTGATGATGCTGTGCGGCCAGCCAATCACTGTAATACCACAACAAAGATGGCTGCGGCATTACAGTGCGTGGCAGAGAATCCCTGCATGTTGATTGGCGCTCTAAAGAGCGCCAAAAATGCAGGACGTGCACCAGAACTCCCACCGAGCAATCTCGGAAATGCTCGGTGCTCACAGAGTACCGCGAGTACAGCGATGCTCGGGCGAGTAAAGAGCATTACCGAGCACGTTTGCTCATCACTAGCCAAAAGCGATAAAAAGGATTTTGAGGATATGTCAAAGTAAAAGAAAAGTCAAAGATGCTATAGGATTTGTACAGGATGAAAATGATGAAATGGTAAGAAAGGATGTTGAGAAGGCCGAACTTTTAAATTCCTATTTTGCATCTGTTTTCTCTCAGAAAGGAAATGTAACATCAACTGATCTTCACTGTCCTATTAAAGGAATAGAAGAATCCAGGATATCTATAAACAGAAAGACAGTGAGGAAACACTTAGTTAACATAAATGAATTCAAGTCTCCAGGTCCAGATGAATTACCCCAGAGTACTGAAGGAGATAGCAGAAGAAATTCTTGAACCACTGTCCATAATTTTTGAAAATTCTTGGAGAACTGGAGAAGTCCCAGAAGACTGGAGAAGAGCAAATGTTGTTCCTATCTTTAAAAAAGGAGACTATAAAACCCACATGCTATTACTCACTCCCTGAAGAACGAGGGCAAAGCCTGAAATATGATTTACAGGCTTCTTTAAATACAATAAACTTATCTCCCTCCAGAGAACCTGTGAAGGAGAGATATTTTGGGTTCCGGTTGAGCCTGGACATGAGCCGAGACCAAGAACCCCAACACCTACTGAAGCTTAACCTCATCTGTGTGGGTCTGGATGAGGTGAGAAAAAGCCTGTGCTTGAGCCATAGGTTCACCGGAAAAAAGTCCGGGTCGGTGATAATGTCACAAACCAATATGGTTAAGTACAGCAGAAGACACGACTTACACCATACAATGGGATGGAATGGGGAGAGGAAGGCCCTCACAGTAGGGAACAAAGGATGGGGCACCTCCTGAGCTCCAACCTGTGCCTGTCCCTAGACTCCCCTAAAGCCCTAAGCGGGTCCTTCCCCCTGCCACTGTCTCGTGCCTAAACCCTATTTGTTCCTCACTATTCCCTGGCTAGTGCACTGGCCGGCAAGGATGCTAGCATCACCACTGCAGATGATGAACAACACAGAGAGAGGGACAACAACAAGACAGACAGAAAAAGGGAAATAGAACTTTCCAATTGGAAAGCACCACACAGCTGAGGATACGGCACCAGGAGCACAAACTCCACGAGCACAGCAGAAGCACCACTGCAACCAGATAGCTCTTTAGTACAAGCTTGGTCAACATAGATTACTCTGTCGCCGACAGTCACCTGACACATCAGCTGACTAATTAACTCCCTCCCTTTGATGTGGGCTTCGGCGGTGAGCCCACATCTTTCCTCGCACATGTCAGCTGTTTTGAACAGCTGACATGTGCCCGGAACAGCCGCGGGTGGAATCACGATCCACCCACAGCTATTAACCTGTTAAATGCCGCTGTCAAAATCTGACAGCGGCATTTAACATGCGCTTCCGGCAATCGTGTTGGAAAGCCGCCCATTGGTGACCCCCGTCACCAATGGGTTAGCATTACAACCAAAGGTCTCCTTTCTATAGTTGTCACTGCCAGATTGCTATGAGCACCGTCCGGTGGTCGGCGCTCATAGCAAGCGAGGTTTTCTGCTATGTACAGGTGATCTGATCTTCGCCTGTATGTAGCAGAGCCGATCGGGTTATGGCAGCTTCTACTCTCCCATGGAGACTATTGAAGCATGCCAAAAGTGAAAAAAATGCTTATAAAAATATAAAAAAAAATAAAAAAAGAAAGTTCAAATCACCCCCCATTCGCCATATTCAAAATAAAATAAAAAAATCAAATATACACATATTTAGTATCACCGCATTCAGAATCGCCCATTCTATCAATAAAAAAATGGATTAACCTGATCGTTAAATGGCGTAGTGAGAAAAAAAGTCAAAACACCAGAATTACCTTTTTTTGGTTGCCGCGACATTGCATTAAAATGCAATAACGGGCATTCAAAAGATCGTATCTGCACCAAAATTATATCATTAAAAACGTCAGTACGGAGCGCAAAAAATAAGCCCTCATCCAACCCTAGATCACGAAAAATGGAGACGCTATGGGTATCTGCCATGCCAGTCTGTATATCAGCCGTACTCTCCTACTGGGCTGTTCCAGCTACCTGCCCCTTGGGGGTCAGCTGCCGTGCATCTGAGGTCTGCCCTGGAGTAAAGCCTAACCCCACCATCAGGGGCTCTAGTGAAGAGTCAGGTGCTCACCTATTCACACCTCTAAAGGCTCTCTTTTGACCATGGCACACTGGTTCCACCACTTTCATTACAGTTTGCACAGGCCATGGAATCCGCTAGCTCTCAGGCTACTTTTATCTCAGACCTGTACCAGGAGGTCTCCCACCAGAAAGAACAGCAGGGTAAAATCCTCTCCTGAAAAACTTGAAATGTTCCAGCTCCTTCAAAATCACAAATTTATTCATCTCATGTTAAAAAATATTCGATGCTACTGAACCAGACTCACTCAGATGGAGTACAGCAATGTGTTTTGATCGCAGAGCAATCTTTATCACAGCTAATGTCCTTCAAAACACACAAAGCTTTAAAATAGAAGGCAACCAATCCACTTATTCAAACAGATCACTTGACATATTGAAGGTCCTTTAGAGTATCTTAAAGCAAAAGATGTATGAGGGTGGGAGGCAGTTCACATCAAAACTTGGAGGCTATTCTGTCTTCATACAAAGAAATACAAACAGAAACTCTCCAAAAACTCACAAGTTCAATGGATGCAAGAATTGTGAAGGTGATATCAAAGAAGGGGTCCTACATTAACATGTAACATGGCCTGTTAAGATTTCTGAGATTGAAAAAGTTTTTGATTTCAGTAAACGAGACCTCTTAATGCTACAAATTCAACAAATGGCCATTTTTATTTTTTTACGACCTATCAAATGCTTGGAAACGCTGTTGTGCATAATAATTTGGAACAGTGTGTTTTGAGTTTTTTTTAGTTAAAAAAATAATTGGGAGGTTTGTACAATCTGAGAAAAATAGCAATTGCATAATAATATGGAACACAGTGTATAAAAGAGCTATGTGGCTATACAGGGCTATACTGTATATAAGGGGATTGTATGGGGACTCACACTGTATATGCAAGGGCTATGTGGAGGCTCATGCTGTATATAGAGGGGCTATGTGGGGGCCTATACCGTATATAGGGGATTGTGTGGGGTCTCATACTATATATGAGTAGGCTGTGTGGGGCGTCATACTGCATATAGAGAGGTTGTGTGGGGGCTAATATGGTATATAGGAGAGTATCAGCATAATTAATTCTTCTCAATATTAAATCATACAATTAATATTTATATAAAATAATAATTATAATGACCTGGTACTTCTGCTCCTCTGTAGTTAGGGTTTCCACAGCAACCCTATGTACTTCTGTGATCACACTCTTGGACCATATAGCGTATCTGAGTATTCAAGTAGTTGGTGTCCACGCTGCTACTAAGGACTTACAGCCTTGCTATATTGCTGTGCCAGTGCAGCTTTTGCATTTCATTACAAACCCAGCTTTGCTAGATCCCTGTGCCAGATCTGCTGTTGGTTGCTACAAATCCAGCTCTGCTTCATCTTTTCCTCATCACAGGAGTGAATATTGCTACATCACTCTGCTCTTGAATCCCCAGTGCAATGCAACTCTGCTGCGCCAGTTTCTCATTGCATGTTTTTTTCTGCTACATCGCTGCCATAGAATTTTCATTGAAGATATAGCTCTGCTGCATCATTTCCTGATCTCTAAGTCTACTTTACTATGCCTGTTGCCATTGCTTCAACTCTGCCTCACCAATTCCCTTGGATCCAGATTTACTCTTTAAGCTGCCAATGTCTGTCTCTGTTATTCCAAGTAGGTCAACCTGGGTCGTTAACGAAGAACAGAGTACGAAAACAAGTATACAAGTGGACTAAAAGGGCAGGAACAAATGTTCGAGCAGTTAGTAGTAGGTGGAGCTGCCAGATAAAGGCCCTGCTAGTGTAAGATGGCCAGCGTGGTAGTCGTGGCAATGAGCTGACACCCTGGTGCCCCACAGATGAAATATAATGTCCCTCCTGCTGTGTGTGCAAAAGGACACTCACTTCAGTTGCTGGAGTCCTCTCGTCATCTGTCACTCCGGCTTCAGATCCATGGATCTCAAAAATCACTGCAAACTCCATATCCATGCTCAATAATTCAACTCTACTTAATGGCAGAGTTTTCATTACAAGGGCAGCAGTTTCTTTGCAAGGGCAATGCTGACGCTTTCCCTGGCAGTCTCCAGTTCTCCCGGCCATCTCAGCCCCTCTGGGCAATACTTGTCCCACCTGACAATCTCTGTCTCATCTGGCCATGCCAGCCTCCCTGGACAGTCTCTGTCCCATCGGCACCAATGGTGCCTTTAGGTTCTCCAGCTTCTTCCCACTCCAGTTGTCCAGTCTCAGTAGGAAAATGTAGAAGGCTCACCTTCTCAGCTGCGCCTAATCCCGACCGTAGGCCCCAGATCCTCTTGGGGTTGGTTTCCTTTGAAGGTGGTGACCACTAGCATGTTCCTCAGCCTGGGGCCCCTTCCTGCCGTAGCAGCTTTATCCCCACAGCTGTAGAAAATATGATTGGTGCTGGTGGAACAGACTGTATAAGCTCCGTAAATAGAGAGACAATATTCACCGGACACTCTAAGTGATCTCTTGCGTAAGCTGTGATCATTTATTGTAGAAAATAACAAAATATAACAAAATAAAAGGGAGCAGAAAATAATGGTTTTAAGCGACTGAAAAAAACGTTTTGACCGGTCCCGGGTCTTAATCATAGTGTCCCAGGAAAACAAGGAGACAACATATCAGGTAAAACAATCCAGTATGCATAGTTTCATACAAAGGTTTGTAAACAACAATAATAACAGCCCAAAAGTTGCATGAAATATAGAAAGCTCCAATCTTTTGCAAATACATGTAAGTCAATAGTAATCAAATGTTGGGAGGCTAAGCAACCAATCATACACTGCTCAAAAAAATAAAGGGAACACTTAAACAACAGAATATAACTCCAGGTAAATCAAACTTCTTTGAAATAAAACTGTCCACTAGAGTTGAGCGATACTTTCCGATATCCAAAAGTATCGGAATCGGAATGGTATCGCCGATACCAAAAAATATCGGCGATACCCGATACCGATACCGGAAATACAATGTAAGTCTATGGGAACAAAATATCGGAATTAAAAAAAACCCATTCTTGCCTTGTTGGTTAATTGTACATGAAGGAAAACAACAAAGAGTAATGTAGAATGTATTGGGAAGGTTGAGGAGACATTAAAGGCATAGATGTTTAACCCAATCAAATGGAATAGCATAAATATTTTTTTTTTTAAAGATGTTCGGATTGACGAAGAAATTGACAATGTTGTTCACGTTTTTTCTATTTTGGCAAATATGTATATTTCACAACTTCCATGCTTTTCACCTTTTTAACTTTTGACACACTTTCTCCTTCATAATCTTCAGCAGCATCATCTTTTTCATCAAATTATTCTTCATCTTCACCTTCTTTATCTTCTTCTTAAACTTCTTGCTATTCATCTTTTTGTTAACATTACTCATATTCTTCTTATTAAACTATTATTCTAATTCATATTGTACTTCATCTTCTTCATCATATTCTTATTTGTGACAGAGAATCCTGTACTTGTAATCTGTCAAAGTATGAATTTTTCATTCTTCCGTTCTTGCTGTCACAAAAGATTTAAATTACAACAGTATTTGTCCGTGTTCAGTTTAGCCTGCAGCAGCAGCAGGCATTTTCCAGGGGCACCACGAGGAGGAACGGACTCACCCCCATACACTGCTTAGTCTTCTTCTGCTTAAATTTAGAGCATATATTTTGCTCTTCATTTTGGTCTTATACTTAATGTTCTTCTGCTTTTTGATCTTCTGCTTATTGTTCTTCTGTCTCTTGTTCTGTATCTTGTAGTTTGTCTTAACCTTCTTTGTCTGTGGTGATGTACAAAAGCCAATAGAAGTTACGAGGACCATGCGGGACTGGTCTTGGTAAGACCACAGAGGGATTAGACATGAGGAAAGGAAAAGGACTGACCATAGCAGTCAACCATGATGGACAGCTGACTGTTACTAGAGAGAGCAGCACGAGAATTGAAATTAAGCAGGAGGTACCTGTGCTCCAAAGCACTACCAAGGACCAGCAGAGTTGCTGGAATCGATACCGACATGGAGGCACCTAGGCCAAAGCACTGGGAGAACAGCTGACGGTACTGGAACCCGGTTGGTAGCAGAAGGTACAAGAGCCAATGAAAGTAACGAGGACCAGCTGACTGTGCTGGAACCCGGAGGGTTAGCAGAAGGAAAAGAGCCAATGGCACAACGAGGACCAGCTGACGTTACTGGGACACGGTTACTAAGCAGGAGGTACCTGTGCTCCAAAGCACTACCAAGGACCAGCAGACGTTGCTGGAACTCGGATACCGACATGGAGGCACCTAGGCAAAGGCACTGCGGAGAACAGCTGACGTACTGGAACCCGGATGGGTAGCAGAAGGTACCAATAGAGCAGATGGAACGAAGAAGGATGCAACATGACTGGTTCGGAACTCGGAGGTTAGCAGAAGTGAAAAGAGCAAGGAGGACCTAGGCAATGATGCTGGGACAGCTGCGTTGGACCTAAGAGGATGACTGTGGAAAGGGGAAGCATACAGGAAAGACTGCTGGACCGATACGACTGGCACCTAGCACGACTGGGACAACGGTTGACTAGCAGAGGTACCTGATGACGCAAATTTGCGTACACACAGGAACAGCACACGACCAGTGCTGTACTGTAACTTCGGACACCGTTTACCAGGAGGACACATAGGCAGCAGACTTGGTCACTGCGGAACAGCTGACGTTACTGAACCCGGGAGCAGTGTAACGTGCTAACAGCTTCGAGAACAACTGCGGTGTGAACCCAGGATTAAAGAACATGTGAGAGCAGCTTTTGCGTTACTAAGCAGGGGACTCTTATTTGCCGTTCAAACACGTACAGGATGACAGCATGACGATTTTACGCAGGAACCGCATTATACCAGACAGGAGCAAGTGTAACTGTGCTACAGCACTTCCGAGAAACAACTGGCGTGTTGTAACCCAGGGATGAGAAGAGAACAGTGGAGGCAGCAGGATTTTGCCGTTCACACAGCAGGGGAACAGCTGACATTACTGAACCCCAGTAACACAGGAGCAAGTGTAACTGTGCTACAGCACTTCCGAGAAACAACTGGCGGTGTTGTAACCCAGGGATGAGAAGAGAACATGTGGAGGCAGCAGGACTTTTGCCGTTCACACAGCAGGGGAACAGCTGACATTACTGAACCCCAGTAACACGGACAAGTGTAACTGTGCTAACAGCACTTCCGAGAAACAACTGGCGGTGTTGTAACCCAGGGATGAGAAGAGAACATGGTGGAGGCAGCAGGACTTTTGCCGTTACACAGCAGGGGAACAGCTGACATTACTGAACCCCAGTAACACAGGAGCAAGTGTAACTGTGCTAACAGCACTTCCGAGAAACAACTGGCGGTGTTGTAACCCAGGGATGAGAAGAGAACAGGTGGAGGCAGCAGGACTGTTTGCCGTTCACACAGCAGGGGAACAGCTGACATTACTGAACCCCAGTAACACAGGAGCAAGTGTAGAACTGTGCTAACAGCACTTCCGAGAAACAACTGGCGGTGTTGTAACCCAGGGATGAGAAGAGAACATGGTGGAGGCAGCAGGACTGTTTGCCGTTCACACAGCAGGGGAACAGCTGACATTACTGAACCCCAGTAACACAGGAGCAAGTGTTAACTGTGCTAACAGCACTTCCGAGAAACAACTGGCGGTGTTGTAACCCAGGGATGAGAAGAGAACATGGTGGAGGCAGCAGGACTTTTTGCCGTTCACACAGCAGGGGAACAGCTGACATTACTGAACCCCAGTAACACAGGAGCAAGTGTTAGACTGTGCTAACAGCACTTCCGAGAAACAACTGGCGGTGTTGTAACCCAGGGATGAGAAGAGAACATGGTGGAGGCAGCAGGACTTTTGCCGTTCACACAGCAGGGGAACAGCTGACATTACTGAACCCCAGTAACACAGGAGCAAGTGTTAACTGTGCTAACAGCACTTCCGAGAAACAACTGGCGGTGTTGTAACCCAGGGATGAGAAGAGAACATGGTGGAGGCAGCAGGACTTTTGCCGTTCACACAGCAGGGGAACAGCTGACATTACTGAACCCCAGTAACACAGGAGCAAGTGTAGACTGTGCTAACAGCACTTCCGAGAAACAACTGGCGGTGTTGTAACCCAGGGATGAGAAAGAACATGGTGGAGGCAGCAGGACTTTTTGCCGTTCACACAGCAGGGGAACAGCTGACATTACTGAACCCCAGTAACACAGGAGCAAGTGTAGACTGTGCTAACAGCACTTCCGAGAAACAACTGGCGGTGTTGTAACCCAGGGATGAGAAGAGAACAGGGTGGAGGCAGCAGGACTTTTTGCCGTTCACACAGCAGGGGAACAGCTGACATTACTGAACCCCAGTAACACGGGAGCAAGTGTAGACTGTGCTAACAGCACTTCCGAGAAACAACTGGCGGTGTTGTAACCCAGGGATGAGAAGAGAACATGGTGGAGGCAGCAGGACTGTTTGCCGTTCACACAGCAGGGGAACAGCTGACATTACTGAACCCCAGTAACACAGGAGCAAGTGTAGACTGTGCTAACAGCACTTCCGAGAAACAACTGGCGGTGTTGTAACCCAGGGATGAGAAGAGAACATGGTGGAGGCAGCAGGACTTTTTGCCGTTCACACAGCAGGGGAACAGCTGACATTACTGAACCCCAGTAACACAGGAGCAAGTGTAGACTGTGCTAACAGCACTTCCGAGAAACAACTGGCGGTGTTGTAACCCAGGGATGAGAAGAGAACATGGTGGAGGCAGCAGGACTTTTTGCCGTTCACACAGCAGGGGAACAGCTGACATTACTGAACCCCAGTAACACAGGAGCAAGTGTAGACTGTGCTAACAGCACTTCCGAGAAACAACTGGCGGTGTTGTAACCCAGGGATGAGAAGAGAACAGGTGGAGGCAGCAGGACTTTTTGCCGTTCACACAGCAGGGGAACAGCTGACATTACTGAACCCCAGTAACACAGGAGCAAGTGTAGACTGTGCTAACAGCACTTCCGAGAAACAACTGGCGGTGTTGTAACCCAGGGATGAGAAGAGAACATGGGTGGAGGCAGCAGGACTTTTTGCCGTTCACACAGCAGGGGAACAGCTGACATTACTGAACCCCAGTAACACAGGAGCAAGTGTAGACTGTGCTAACAGCACTTCCGGAGAAACAACTGGCGGTGTTGTAACCCAGGGATGAGAAGAGAACATGGTGGAGGCAGCAGGACTTTTTGCCGTTCACACAGCAGGGGAACAGCTGACATTACTGAACCCCAGTAACACAGGAGCAAGTGTAGACTGTGCTAACAGCACTTCCGAGAAACAACTGGCGGTGTTGTAACCCAGGGATGAGAACAGAACATGGTGGAGGCAGCAGGACTTTTTGCCAGACACACAGCAGGGGAACAGCAGGCGTTACTGAACCCCAGAAACACATCAGCGATTGTTTTCATCTGTGCATCTAACACTTCTGAGCAGCAACTGGCGCTGTTGAAGCCCAGGGTCAAGGAGGGTGTAGGCATAAAATATTGAGTTATTGCCTTGTTACGTGGCCATTGCAAATGTATGTACTTCAAACAAGAATAAATGAAGTTTTACTACGACAATAAAATGATGAATTTCAATTACAAGAATAGAAAAATATTTATACTTGACAGTCCTCTGTGGTTGATAACGTTTAATGGCTAACTGAAAATATGGTAACAAATTCAAAGCTTTCGAGACTACTCAGGTGTCTTCATCAGGCTAAGAGTAAAGCCAAAAATGAAGAATCACATATTTCTACACACAACAGGACACAGGAATAGCTAAGACAAGTGAGGGAGGGACAAGTGAGGGGAGACCGGCAACAAAAAGGAGAACAAGGATGAATTATCAGCGCCACACAATCACAGATAAATTAATGAATTTACCTGTGGCAAAAGACTTTTGTATGCCCGGTCATAGCATGATGGATATGGAATTACTGGTATTAAAATATAACTTCAAATATGAGAAACGTACAAAGGTTTCAGAATATAAGCTCATCATGACCTTTGACACTGTTAGTGATGGAATGAATAGATCACATGGATTTATGTCATTCTATATCAATTAAGGAATCTGCGTCTATGCCCTTCCAGGGTCATGAAAACCCAAAAAAACACGCCAATGAGAGGGCAATCAAACTTTCTATCCTTATCTAGGAACTGTTCCAATATTTATGTTCATCCCTGTGAGATAATGACAGTTCTGATACACGTCACTTACTTGTCTTACCTATTGCACTATTCCTGTGTCCTGTTGTGTATAGAAATATGTGATGCTTAATTTTTTTATTTAGTCTTTGCCTGATGAAGAGACGTGAGTAGCCTTGAAAGCTTGCAATTTGTTTCCATCTTTTCAGTTATCCATTAAAAGGTATCAACCACTGCTGACTCTGAAGTCTAAATATTTTTCTATCTACTGGCTAACACGGTACAAAGATACACATGTTTTCTAATTTCAAGAAGGAAAAATAAAGAAAATACAAATATAAACGCATATATGCACATGCCAAAAATAAATGGAACAACACAACACCCAAAAAATTGGTAACAAAATATAGTGTTGTAAATTTAAGAATAAAAGTCCATTTTTTTTTTAATGAATAATGCTTAAGGAACGCTATGTTAAACCATAACATAGTGAAGACAATGGATTTTGTAATAGTCACTCATCATCATCATCGCAAATTTTATGTGACAGTCACAGACATTTCAATTATTTAAGTTCATAAAATCGTAACTTTCTATAGCATGTATGACATGTCCAGCATGGACTCATCAATGTGATGATTGATGACACAATAATGTACGATAAAAAATAACCATTTAAAAAAACATTAGGCATTGTTTGTCACAATTTAAGTGTGTGCCTGCAAGTGTAGGTGAAACAAAGGCTACGGATAGCAAAGGTATATTCTATGTCTGTATCAGACAGTGGACAGCCTCTGATGGGTAATGCCGATGTTATACTGTACGTCAATAAAGTCTGCGGCTGAAATCATGCATTTTTTGCTTGTAGAGTGTTGAAGAGGGTAAAAGAATGTCTGGTTGCGCAAAGCTTTATCCGTCAACACTACCTTCCTACTGTCACGCGTAGGGTAGGGTAGCGTGTGGCAATTAGCTGACTATAAAATGTGAGGTTAGGCTGCGTTATTGCGCACTAGGGACGCAAAAAAAAATACAGCAGTAATAATTTAATGTGTAATACTCCACCTATGACAAACAAAAAAATTACGTTCCCTCTTTAACAATGTACAAGACTAACAAGCCTAATGGTTGACGCTGACTTAATTGAGATACAGTATTACATCAACATTGTCCATGAGTAACTATGCACTGTGATACCTATATACCAGTATTAATTTATATCTCTTGTGGTTGTTTCAACAGCACTTGCAGGTATAACTACCTATTGTCAGTATGCATGATGCACTTTCTAGATGTAATAATTTATTATTGGACATTATTACCATGTTTACATGCTGGCCATTTCATATATGGTGTTTGAAGTTACAGTTGGCATCATGTATGTGTATTTTATAATGTCTGTCATAAATAAAACTCGTGATGATGATGATGAGGATTTAATGATTCGTACATCCATTGACTGCATTATCTTACAGGTACAGATAAAGTTCCTTAAAAAGCATTAATTCATAAGTATGAAATGTACTTTTATGCATTAATTTCAAAATGTGAAGAGTAGACTATGTTTTATTTTTTGTTACCATTTCTAATAGACATGTGCAGATATGCGCTGTGATGACAAATTATTATTTGTCCATATTTGTCATAAAAATTTATCATTCTAGGCCTGCAAAACTTCACAATTTCATGTTTTCAGCATAACAAGCAGGGTGACGGCTCTTCCCTATTTGGAGCATGTTGGTCATGTGTTTTTCTGTCCATGTGTCGGGAACAGGAGACTTCTTGCCGTTCACACAGCAGGGGAACAGCTGGCGTTACTGAACCCCACTAACAGTAGAGCTTGTGTTTTGTTCTGTGGACACGACACTTCTGAGCAGTAACTGGCAGTGTTGGAGCCCAGGGAGTAGAGTTCAGGTGGTAGAAAGATGAACATAACAGGAGACATGGATAACGTTGCGAACCAGTTATTTAATCTGAAAACGGACAGACAAATTCTGCCGAGATCCATGCCTTGTTCATTTTCAGAAAAGTAAGCCGGTCTACATTATCGGAGGATAGTCGCATGCGACGGTCTGTTAGTACACCACCTGCAGCACTAAAGACGCGCTCCGATAATACACTGGCAGCAGGGCAAGCCAGCACCTCCAATGCATACTGGCTAAGCTCTGGCCATGTATCCAGCTTAGAGACCCAAAACTTGAATGGGGAAGAGCCATCTGGGAGTACACTGAGAGGCAAAGCCAAGTAGTCTGTCACCATCTGACGGATACGTTGCCTCCCGCTGACTGGAGCCCTCTCGGATGGTGTAGACATTTGTGGCGCTGCCACAAAACTTTGCCACATTTTTAACATACTGGTCTTTCCCTGTGCAGAGGCACTGCATGTGCTCCCTCTTGTTGCAGAGCTCTCTACACTGCCTCGACGCACAGAGCTGCTTTGTAAAGCAGTAGCAGCAGCAGTGCTCTCGGCAGTAAGGTAGAACATTAGGGATTGCACCAGTGTGTCTTGGTACTCCCGCATTTTACGCTCCCGGTTCAACGGTGTGATGAGGCTTTTGACGTTGTCCCGGTAGCGAGGGTCTAGGAGGGTGTACACCCAATAATCAGACGTCGTGAGAATGTGGGCGATGCGGCGGTCGTTTCTTAGGCACTGCAGCATGAAATCAACCATGTGCTGCAGACTCCCAACTGGCAAAGAAACGCTGTCCTCTGCAAGAGGCGTCATCTCTGCCTGCTCTGCATCACCCCACCCTCGCTCTACATACTGACTAGAGCGTTGTGTACCTCCTCTGGAGCGATGTCTTCCTCCTCCATTGACTCCTCCTCATCCTCCTCACAAAGTCCTTCAAATACATATAAATTTACAAAATTTAAAA
>JARQOD010010565.1:0-26873 GCA_033576555.1 Oophaga sylvatica | reverse complement strand
CTCATAGAAACAAATTTTCCTCTAAAAAGTCACGGTGCGACCACCTTAAAACTGTGTCATTCTGGTCCCCGTTTTAAAAAAGAAAAGCTGAACGGGGGGGGTGCAGAAAACGACCAATTTATTAAAATGGGGTCTCAATACCAGGACGGTTTTTACCCTTGGGGTTTTTTTTTTGGGAAAAAGAAGCTTTAGGGTATCTTTTAAGTATAAATTATAGGGGACGTACAAAGACCTTTCTAATGATCTTTTTTACTCTTTCCTGTGAGGGGGGAAAAGGGAGGCATCCTCTCGTTCTGGAGGAAAGAAAGGTTTAAGCCATAATACAGACGCAGATTCTTTACGTAAGAGCATGAGACTAGGAACTCTTGCCGTTAATGTTGTAATGAGTATTCCTTAAAAATTTAAGAAGGGACTGGAGCCTTTCTTGAAAAGTATAATATTCAGGCTATTTCACTAGTTTCCTAATCTGCGTTTGACCGGGAGCTAGTCGATTGCCGTATGTGGAGTCGGGAAGGAATTTTTTCCCCAATGTGAAGCTTACTGTTTCCACTTGGGTTTTTTTTTTGCTTCCTCGGATCAATATGTTAGGGCGGTTAGGATGGGAAAAGGGTTGAATAGAGGATTTAAAGTTTCCTTCAACCTTAATAACTATGTTAATAACTATGTTATATGCCTGGGGGGGCTTTTTTTTTTGCAGGACGATTTGTACTTTTGCGACCCTTTGGGTTTTTTAAACCATATCGTATACTAGAAAATGGGAAAAAAATTCAATTGCTGTGAAATTGAAAAAAAAGTGCAATCCCACATTTTGTTTTTTGTTTGGCTTTTTTACTAGGTTCACTAAATGCTAAACGACCTGCCATTAGATTTCCAGGTCATTACAATTCATAGACACCAAACAATCTAGGTTCTTTTTTTCTAAAGGTGCAAAAAATTCCAAACTTTGAAAAAAAAAAAAAACATATTGCCCCCTTTTCGATACCCGTAGGTCTCCATTTTTCGTGATCTGGGTGGGTGGGGTTTTTTTTTGTGAAATGAGCTGAAATTTCAATGATACCTTTTGGTGAGATAAACTTTTGATCGCCCATTATTGCATTTGAATGCAATGTCACGGCAAAAAAAAATGTAAATTCTGGGTTTTCATTTTTTTTTTTCGTAAAACATTTGTGATCAGGTTAATTTGTTTTGTATTGATGATTGGGTGATTAGAACGTGGCGATACAAGTTGGGAAAGTTTGTTTTTTTTTAAAAATTGTTTTATTTTAATGGGCAAAAGGGGGTTGTTTTTGAGCTTTTTTTTTTTTAATTTTTTATATTTTTAAAAAATTTTTTTTTTTTACTTTTGGCATGCTTCAATAGTCCCAGGGAGACTAAACTGCCACAACTGTCACTCTGCTACATAGAGGTGATGATCAGTTTTTTCCCCATGTAGTAGAATTACTCACTTGCTATGAGTGGTTGGGGTCGGCTCACAGCAAGCCGGCAGTGCAACCTAGAGGTCCCGGGAGATCTGGTTTCATGTAACAAACCCGGGTGACCCAATCAGGGGTCACCCGGGGGGATTTCCGGTCGATGGCCGGAAAACCAAGTTAATGCCACTGCAAATTTGACAACGGCAAATTTTAAAGGGTTAAAGCCGCGGGGGGGATCGCGATTCCACCGCGGTTTCGGGCACATGTCAGCTGTTCAAAACAGCTGACATGTCCCGGGAAAGATGTGGGCTCCCACCAAGCCCACATCAAAGGGAGGGAATCCGATGTCGGCGTAAATTTACGTCCAACTCGAAAGGGGTTAAAAAAACATTTTCTTAATTTGTCACCTTTATAAAATCTATGTCCACAGATCAATTAATCAGTTTAGACTCAACCTCTACAGCATGGGCAACCAAAGGCTTTCTAAGGGATGTCAGGGACAAGATCAAGACCTCACCCAAACTGTAATGGCTGCAAAACCATTAAGAGCTGGTGGGAAAGGGAAAAATGTTGGTGCAATATAAGAAAATGGAAAAATACAAAATGACTGCAATCGACATCGATCTGGGGCACCATGCAAAATCTCCCCCCGTGGGGTACCTTTTCATGAGGAAGGTGAGAAATCAGCCTAAAACTACACTGGGGGAACTTTTGACTCAAGGCAGCCCGGGACCACAGCACCAAGAAAACCATTGGTAACACATTAGCGTAAAGGTTTAAAATCCTGCCCGTGCCCGCAAGGTCCCTCTGTCAAGAAGACCATGGCAGGCCCGCTGGAGTTTGCAATGAACCCCCTGGATGATTCTTTGAGTGATTGGGAGAAGGTGCTGGGTCAGAAACAAAAATTCGTGTTTGGCTTTAAACTCAACTCGCTGGGGTTTGGAAGAAGAGAAATGCTGCCTATGACCCAAAAACACCGTCCCCACGTCATGGAGGTGGAAAATTATTTTTGGGGGTGTTTATCTACTAAGGGACAGGACTACTTCACCGATCAATGGGAGAATGATGGAACCATGTACCATAAAATCCTAAGTGACAACCTCCTTCCCTCCCCAGGACATTAAAAATGGGTCGTAATGGGTCTTCCACAAGACATGACCCAAAATAAACAGCCAACAACAAAGGAGTGCCTCAAAAAGAAGCACAATAAGGGTCATGGAGGGGCCTAGCAGCTCCAGATTTTTAATCCCATAGAATACTTATGGAGGGAGTTGAAGCTCCGAGTTGCCAAGGCAGCCTCAAAATCTTAAGATTTAGAAGTGATCTGCAAAGAGGAGTGGACCAAAATTCCCTGACTTAACCATTGGAATTATATTTAAACAAAAAAAAAGTGGAAAAAACTGAAAATTGTCTTATATTCTAGGTTCTTTCAAAGTAGCCTTTTGCTTTATGACTGCTTTGACACTGTTGGCATTCTTTTCATGAGCTTTAAGAGTAGTCACCGGAAAGGGTTTTTTCACTTCAAGATGTCCTTATAAATGGGGTTGGGACCATCATTGTGTTTTTGTGAAGTTGGTGGATAACAAGCTATATCCATGAATAATGTTAGAATGTGTATAGGGCAAGAAAAAAATGGTAAGTAAAAAAAAAAGATGGCCTTCTTCTTTAGAAATGAAGGCAGTCGTCCGAAAATTTGGGGAAAAAACGTGAAAGGTCCCCAAAGTCATTGTAAAAGCCATCAAGCTACAAAGAAACGGGCTCCATACCACCCCGGAAAGGAAGACCAAGATCACTCTGCTTCTGAGGTACGTTTATCCGAGTCACCAGCCTCAGAAATCGCAGGTTAACAGAAGGTAGGTTTTAAACTTTTTTGTTAATATATAATTCCACATTGTTAATCATAGTTTTGATGCCTTCAGTGTGTTCTACAATTTTCATAGTAAGAAAATACAGAAAAATCTTTAATGAGAAGGTTTCCAAACTTTTGGTCTGTACTGTATATATTTACACATGTGATAGTCAGCTCACTCCTGTCATGGGAGGTAGACACAGGAATGCTGCCTCTTTAAATTTTCCATGGTTTATTAGGTACATCATACACCAGGGCAGATTTTGCAACAAAAACACAGCCTTTCAAAGCCTAACAAAAACCAAAACAAAAAAAATCTACAGTTTTGTGTTGCTGCAGGGATACGCCCCTCGGGACCACACATAAAAAAAATTCTACTTTCCATTATGAACCCCTTTCTGTCATTGACTACTATCCTTCCATGTGCCCGGGGAACTTAATTCCCAAGGAAGTACTTCATACGCGTCTGCTGCGCTCCCGGGTGGCAGCGCAGCTGATCGCGCCGGGGGGTCAGTGATTATCACAGCTGACACCCGACACTATGTGAGGAGCGGTCACGGACCGCCCCCGGGGCAATTAACACCCGGCACACGCGATCAAACATGACGCAGTGTACCGGGGGCATAGGGAAACCACGCAGGAGGGGGCTCTCGCGTGCTTCCCTGAGACCCTTGAACAGCGCGATGTGATCGCGTTTTCCGAGGGCCCCCTCCCTGCGGGAAACCCCGGAACCAAGTTGACCCCCCGGGGCCTGCAGGAGGCGTCTTCCTCGTGCCTGCTGAGAGCAGGCGCTGAGAAAGCCTGAGCAGTCCTTTTAGATCGCTGGTCTACAGATGCTGGCACAGTGTCAGACCACATCTGACATTATACAGTGTTCCCGCCCTGGGACAAAGTAAAAATTTAAAAAAAAAATAAAAAAAACATGTGTAAAAAAAAAATTCCTAAAAAAAAAAAAAAAAATTCCCCAATAAATTCATTCTTTAATGTAAAAAATAAAAAACAACAAAAAAACTACACTTTAGTATTGCCGCGTCCGTAATGACCCACCCTATAAAACTGTCCACTTTGTTATCCCCTTTAGTGAACCCCAAAAAAAACAAAGCAAAAAAAAATGCTTTATATCAAACCGCCGAATAAAAAGTGGAATAACAGCGTCAAAATGACAAATAAATAAACTGTACCAGCGAAAAAGCATTTGTCCCGCAAAAAACGAGCCACAAAACAGCATCATCAGCGAAAAACTAAAAAAATTATAGCTCCAGAAATAAAGCGATGCAAAAACAATTATTTTTTATATATAATTGTTTTTTATTTATAAAAACGCCAAAACATCAAAAAATGATACAAATGAGGTTTCACCTAATCGTCTGACCCAAAGAATAAATCCTTTTATTTGAATTTACCACACGCGTACGGGATAAAGGCCCCCCAAAAGAAATTAAATTTAATTCGGTTTTTTTCATCTGCCCCCCCAAAAATGTAAAAAAAGCGATCAAAAATTCAGTGTCCGAAAATGGTAAAAATAAAAAACGTCAACTCGTCCCGCAAAAAATAAGATCAATGACCTGTGGGCCAAAAAATGGAAAAATTATAGCTCTCAAAAATATGGTGATGCAAAAACTATTTTTGCAATAAAAAGCGTCTTTTAGGCGTGAAATGCTGCCAAACATAAAATCCCGCATAAATAGTAAATCAAACCCTCCTTTTCCCCCCTTAGTTAAGAAAAATAACAAAATTTAAAAAATGTATTTTTCTCCATTTTCCAATTAGGGGTTAGGGGGGGCTAAAGTTAGGGTTAGGGTTGGGGCTAAAGTTGGGTTAGGGTTGGGGGCTAAAGTTAGGATTAGGGTTAGGGTTTGGGATTAGGGTGGTTAGGGTTTGGGGTTTGGTTAGGGTTGGGATAGGGTTAGGGGTGTGTTGGGGTTTAGGGTTTTGGATTTTAATTGGGGTTTACACTGTTTAGGCACATCAGGGCTCTCCAAATGACATGGCGTCTGATCTCAATTCCGCCAATTTGCGTTGCAAAAGTAACAGTGTCCTTCCCTTCTGAGCTTCGCCATGGCCCAAACAGTAGTTTACCCCAACATAGAGGTATCAGCGCCGGGCAAATTCACAATAACTCTTGGGGCCAATTTCTCTGTTACACTTGGGAAAATAAAAAATTGGGGGCGAAAAATCTTTTTTGTGGAAAAAATGATTTTTTATGGCTCTACTTATAAACTTCGTGAAACACTTGGGGGTTCAAAGTTTCCACCACAAATCAGATAATTTCCTTTAGGGGGAGGCCAAAAGGGGTCATTGTGGGGGTTTACACTGTTTAGGCACATCAGGCTCTCCAAACCCCCCCCCCCCCCCTTTGACACCCGCAACATATTTCCATCAAAGTCTGCAATGCAAAACGCACTACTTCCCTTCCACCCCGATGGTGTCACACTTTATTTTTCCCACATATAGGGTTTCACATACTCATACAAATTGAACAACAACTTTTGGTGTCCAATTTCTCCTTTTTACCCTTTGGAAAATAAAAAACTGGGGACTAATTATCAAGTTTGTGGAAAAAAAAATGATTTTTTTTATTTTCAGCCCGGGCGTTAAAATTTTGAAGACTTGGGGGGCTCAAATTGCTCACCCACACTAGATAAGTTCCCTCTGGGGGTCAGTTTCCAAAATGGGTCATTGTGGGGGGTTTCCACTGTTTTGGCACATAGGGGCCTCCAAACGCACATACACCCGCAGACCATTCCATCAAAGTCTGCATTTAATGATGTCACTACTTCTTTCCGAGCCCTGAAAGTGCCCACCAGTAGTTTTTTTCCCACTTTTGGGGTAACAGCAAAACTAGGGACAAATTGGACAACAACTTTTGGGCAAATTCTCCTGTTACCCTGAAAAAAAAAATTTTGGGGTCAAAAGATCATTTTTGTGGGAAAAAAATAGGATTTAATTTTCATGCCAGGATTATAAATTGTGTGAACACTGGGGGTTCAAAAGCTACTAAAGGTCTGATAAGTTCCTTAGGGGGTTAGTTCCAAAATGGGTTTACTTATGTGGGGTTTCCACTTTTGGCACATCAGGGGCTCAGCAAACTGAAAAATGACACCCATCAAAGTTGCCCTTCCAAAATTCTACTTCCTTTCCGACCCTGCCGTGCCCCAAAAGTATTTCCCCCCACATATGGGTTTTATTTACTCGGACAAATTTGACCACAAATTTTGGGGTCCAATTTCCTTGGAAAAATCAAAAATTGGGGACAAAAAAACATTTTTGTGGAATTTTTTTTTTCACAAAAACCCCGGGATTTTAAACTTTTGTGAACACTTGGGGGTTCAAGTGTTCAAAACAGATCTAACAAGTACCTTAAGGGGGTTTGTTTCCAAAATGGGTCACTTGTGGGGGTTTCCACTGTTTTTGCACTAGGGGTCTCCAAACACACATGGCGTCCAGCCAATTCTGCTTTTAAAAAGCAAACGGCGCCCTTCCCTTCTGAGCTCTCCATGCACCCCCAAACATGTTTACCCCCACATATTAGTATCAGCATACTCGGACAAATTGACAATAACCTTGAGGTCTTTTACCCTTTTGAAAAATAAAAACTGGGGTGAAAAAGATCATTTTGTGGAAAAAATATGATTTTTTAATTTTTCGGCTCTCGTTATAAATTGTTTTGAAGCATTGGGGGTTCAAATGCCACCACAGATCTAGATAAGTTCCTTAGGGGGTTAGTTTGTAAAAAATAGGGGCACTTGTTGGGGGTTTCCACTTTTTTTTGGCAAAATCAGGGGCTATATCCAAACGCGCTTTGGCGTTAATCTCGATTCCAGCCAATTATGATTTGAAAAATTAAATGGTTCTCCTTCCTTCCGGCTCTGCCGTGCGCCCAAACAGTGGTTCCCCCCCACATATGAGGGCAGCGTACTCAGGCAAGTTGGACAACAATTTTGTGGTCAAATTTCTCCGTTCCCTTGGAAAAAAAAAATTGGTTCCAAAAGATCTTTTTTTTTGGGGGAAAAAAAAAAAAGGTTTTTAAAATTTTTATCCCGGCATTAAAAATTGTGTAAAACCTTGGGGGTTTCCCAAATGCCACCCCAAATCTGTAAGTTCCTTGGGGGGCTAGTTTCTAAAATGGGGTCATTGGGGGGGGTTTCCACTTTTGGGGGACATCAGGGCTCAGCAAACTGAACATACACCCATCAAATCTGCATTTTAAACTCATTATTCCTTCCCGGGCCCCGCCGTCCCCCAAAAAGTTCCCCCCCACATAAAGGGGTCAGGACTCAGGGGAAATTGGGGAACACCCCTTTTGGGGTTTTTCCAATTTCCTTGGGGGAAAAAAAAAATTGGGGCTAAAAAATCATTTTTTTGAAATTTTTTTTTTCACACCCAGGCATTATAAATTATAAAAAATTGGGGGTTTTAAAGTGTCACAACAAATCAATAAGTTCCCGGTGTCAGTTTCCAAAAATTGTCATTTTTTGGGGGGTTTTCCCCTGTTCAAAGGGGGGTTTCCAAACGCGACATGGCGTCCCCAAAAAAACCGCCAATTTTGGTTTGAAAAAACAAATGGCCCCTTTTCCCTTTCCGAGTCCTGCCGTGCGCCCAGACAGTGATTTTCCCCAATATGCGGGGTACGTAAGGGAAATTGCACAAAACCTTTCTGCCATTTCTCCTTTTTCGTTGTTAAAAAAAAAAATAGTTGTAAAAGATCTTTTTGTGATAAAAATTTAAATGTTTTTTCCTTCCCTTTGTTTAGCTCCGTGAAGCACCTGAAGGGTTAATAAATTTTTTTGAATGTGGTTTTGAGTCCCTTGGGTGGCAGATTTTTTTTGGTTCCTTTTGGGTATTTTCCCCATATAGACCCTCAAAGTATTCAAAGGGAGGGGTCCCTAAAAAAATGGTTTTGACATTTTTTTGTAAAAGTGAGAAATCCTGGTCAAACTTTAAAAACCAATAACTTCCAACAAAAAAAAATTTTGGTTCCAAAAAATTGTACAAAAGTAAAGAAGACTGTGGGAAATGTTTTTTAGAACTTTTTTGTGACATATTTTCTTTTTAAAAGGGAATAAAAATTCAAAGTTTGAAAATTGCTAAATTTTAAATTTTTTCGCCTTTTTCCCCATTTTTTTAAAAAATAACGAATTAAAAAAAAAAAATTTTTTACCAATACATGAAGTACAAAAATCCAGAAAAAAATTCTCAGAACCCGGAAAATACGTTAAAGTGTTCCAGAGTTAACCTCAAAAGAGACAGGGTAGAATTGTAAAAATTTTGGCCCTTCATTAACAGCAAACCACCCTTGGGGAAACACATTCTGAAGCTCCCCCTTCGGGCACCCCCAAACTGAATGAACCAGAAGCGTGTATTTATCCCCGGGCTCTACCCTGGGGGGGGAAAAAGTGAACAGCCCCCACCCACTCGTCACGTTCACAAACCTAGCCTGTTGTAAAAAGGACTTGAAGGGTTTTGGGCAGGGGGCCCCCCGGTGGTTACAAGCGGTAGGGGCTGTCCAGTGAAATTGTGATTTTTGGGGGAACAGGTTTCGAGGGGCTATATAAGGGAGTCCCTTCCCATCAGGGTTGCCGGTGATCAATTGTTCTGGTCTCATCCTTTTTCCCCTTTTTCCTTTTTGCCTGCGTGTCGTTTCTGCATCCCCCGCTAACAGATAAAACATTTTTTCTTTTTGTTTTTGTTTGATTTTTGCATTTTGTCCTGCACTTCGTGGGGGTTTTAGGGCCCCCCCGGGGGGCTTTTCCTCTCAGTTTTTTTCAGCCCTGATTTTTGTACTTTTTTTTTTTTTTTCCTTTTTTTTATGGTGCTTTTTTTATTTGTTACACCAAAACAAATTTAGGGGGGAGGGTCGGGGAACTCGGGTTTTTAAATTAGTAGGTTTGGGCTTTTCAGGGTTTTTTGGGATTGCAGTAAGTGCCCTTCCTATCCTCTTCTATTTAGGTAGTTTGGGCCCCAACATTTGCTCATACTATTTTCTGTCTGTGTCAGTATTTCTTCTTGTCTAACCGCCATTACATGTTTGGGGGCTTTCTATGTTCTTTGGGGATCTGCTCCGGGGCAGATAGCTTTCCTCTTTCTATCTTTAGGTGTAGTTAGTTTCTCAGGCTGTGAGGAGGCGTCTAGGACCAACGTAGGAACGCTCCACGGCTGCCTCTAGTTGTGGTGGTTAGTCAGGGTACTGCAATCTCATAGATTCCAATTGCTCTGGTGTATTGCCTTTTTTACCTGCACTCCTCAGCTACCGAAACATAACAGTATCACCGGCCCAAAAAATTGAAAATTGTATGGTACTCACAGAAGGGAAAAATATTGTGAAAGAAAAAGGTTGTCAGAGTTGTCAGAGATATTTTTCTGTTTGTTGCATTTTTTTTTCCCTCTGTATCTCTGGGTGCTGGGGAGGATTTTTTCTCTCAATGGAGTTTGCACAGTTGTCTGGCCGTGTGGATCAGCTTGCCACTGAGGTTCGGAGTATTGCTACCTATCTTGTTAGGTTGCCTGTTGTGGAACCTAGGATTCCCATGCCAGATTTGTTTTTGGGGGATCGAGCCAAGTTTCTGAATTTCAAAAATAATTGTAAATTGTTTTTTGCCTTAAAATCTAAGTCCTCAGGGAACGCAGCGCAGCAGGTTCAAATTGTCATCTCTCTCCTGCGCGGCGATCCTCAGGATTGGGCTTTTTCCCTGACACCTGGGGATCCTGTTTTGAGTGATGTTGATGCATTTTTTCAGGCCTTGGGGTTATTGTACGATGAGCCTAATGTCACTGATCAAGCTGAAAAAGCCTTGTTGGCATTAAATCAGGGGCTTGATGACGCTGAGTTATACTGTCAGAGATTCCGTAGGTGGGCAGTCCTGACCAAATGGAATGACGACGCTTTGGCAGCCCTTTTTCGGAAGGGTCTGTCAGATAATGTAAAGGATGTTATGGTGGGATTCCCTGTCCCCTCTGGTCTCAATGATTCTATGTCATTAGCGATTCAAATTGACAGACGTTTGCGTGAGCGGAGAAGTATGCGTGGAATAGTGTTGCCTTGTAAACCTGCTTCTGAATCCATGCAGTGTGATAGAGTGGTTTCTGGGGCACAGCGTCATGAGTTTCGAAAGCGCAATGGGTTATGTTTTTACTGTGGTGATGCCTCTCATGCTATTTCAGTCTGCCCTAAGCGGGGAAGACGTTTTGCACGCTCAGTTGTCTTGGGTAGTGTTCAGACTAAGTTTTTATTAACTGTTACTCTGATATGCTGGATTTTGACTTTGCCAAACGTTGTGGGTTTCCCATGATACCCCTGCGGAAGTCTATTCCCCTACTGGGCATTGATTCTACTCCTTTGGCTGAGAATAAACCTCAGTTCTCTACTCAGGTGATAATGAGGGTTGAACCTGATCATCAGGAGAGCTGCAAATTTTTGGTTCTGCATAATCTGCATGACATTATCGTACTGGGTTTCCCTTGGTTACAGTCTCATAATCCTGTTTTGGATTGGAAATCTGTGTCTGTAACCAGTTGGCGCTGCCAATGTGTTAATACCAACACTCCTGTTTTTCTGCCTCCCCCCAGGCTCAGGATGTTCCTGACTTTTTGATTGATTTTTCTGATGTGTTTAGCGAAAGTAAATCTGCATCCTTGCCTCCCCATAGGAGCTATGACTGCGCTATTGAATTAGTGCCTGGTAGTAAATTCCCTAAAGGTCGCCTTTTTAACTTGTCTGTACCTGAACATGACGCTATGCGGTCTTATATCAAGGAGTCATTGGAGAAGGGTCATATCAGACCATCCTCTTCACCCTTAGGTGCTGGTTTTTTCTTTGTGGCCAAAAAGGATGGTTCATTAAGGCCGTGTATTGATTATCGTCTTTTGAACAATATTACTGTGAAATATCAATATCCGTTACCCTTGATTTCTGACCTGTTTTCCAGGGTGAAAAATGCTACTTGGTTTACCAAGCTTGACCTCAGGGGGGCATATAACCTTATTCGCATTAAGCACGGGGATGAATGGAAGACGGCATTTAATACCCCTGAGGGGCATTTTGAGTACCTTGTGATGCCCTTTGGGCTCACTAATGCTCCTTCTGTCTTCCAGTCCTTCATGAATGACATTTTCAGGGATTTTGTGGATAAATTTCTGATTGTTTATTTAGATGATATCTTGATTTTTTCCAATGACTGGGACTCTCATGTGAAACATGTTCGAACTGTATTCCAGATTTTGAGAGAGAATGCTCTGTATGTGAAGGGATCAAAGTGTCTTTTTGGCATACAGAGGATCTCATTTTTGGGATTCATTTTGTCCCATCTGTTATTGAAATGGACCCGGTCAAGGTTCAGGCCATCTGTGATTGGGTCCAACCTACTTCATTAAAGGCTCTTCAAAGATTTTTGGGTTTTGCCAATTTTTATCGTAAATTTATTGGTAATTTCTCGGTTATTGTTAAACCATTAACTGATTTGACCAAAAAGGGTTCTGATGTGGTGAATTGGCCTCCTGAGGCAGTCTCTGCATTTCAGGAACTTAAGCAGAGATTCACTTCTGCTCCTGTTCTACTGCAGCCTGATGTTTCTCTGCCATTTCAGGTGGAGGTTGATGCCTCTGAAATTGGGGCAGGTGCCGTTTTGTCCCAAAGAGATCCAGAGACCTCTAAAAGTAACCCTTGTGCCTTTTTCTCTCGAAAATTTTCTCCTACTGAACGTAATTATGACGTGGGTAATCGGGAGTTATTGGCCATGAAGTGGGCTTTTGAAGAGTGGAGACATTGGCTGGAGGGAGCCAAACATCAGGTGGTGGTCCTTACGGACCATAAGAATCTGGTTTATCTGGAATCTGCCAAGCCACTTAGTCCTAGACAGGCCAGGTGGGCCTTGTTTTTCACACGTTTTAATTTTGTGGTTTCCTTTCTTCCTGGCACTAAGAATGTTAAGGCGGATGCCCTCTCGAGGAGTTTCCTTGCGGACTCTCCTGAGTTATCTGATCCTTCTGTTATTTTGAAAGAAGGTGTAGTTCTTTCCGCCATCTCGCCCAATTTGAGACTGGCTCTGGAGGGGTGTCAGGAGGATAGGCCCGAGCGCTGCCCTGTTGGGAAATTGTTTGTCCCGGACCAGTGGAAAAAGAGTGTGATGTCTGAGATTCATTGTTCCGCGTTGGCCGGTCATCCCGGAATTTTTGGTACCAGAGACTTGGTTAGTCGGTCCTTTTGGTGGCCTACCTTGTCTCGTGATGTCAGGGAATTTGTGCAGTCCTGCGGGACTTGCTCTCGCTCCAAGCCTTGCTCTCGCTCTAGTGGTTTGTTGATGCCATTGCCTGTGCCCAAGAGACCATGGACCCATATCTCTATGGATTTAATTTCCGACCTCCCTGTTTCTCAGAGAATGACCGTCATCTGGGTGATTTGTGATAGGTTTTACAAGATGATACATCTTGTGCCATTACCTAAGTTGCCTTCCTCCTCTGAATTGGTGCCTTTGTTCCTTCAGCACGTGGTTCGTTTACACGGCATTCCTGAGAACATTGTGTCTGACAGAGGAGTCCAGTTTGTTTCCAGATTTTGGAGGACCTTTTGTTCTAAACTTGGTGTTCAATTGTCTTTCTCCTCGGCGTTTCATCCTCAGACCAATGGTCAAACTGAGAGAACAAACCAGACATTGGAGACTTATCTAAGATGCTTTGTGTCTGCTGATCAGGATGACTGGGTCTCTTTTTTGCCTTTGGCTGAGTTTGCTCTTAATAATAGGGCTAGCTCTGCCACTTTGATGTCTCCATTTTTCTGTAATTCTGGGTTTCACCCTCGATTTCTTCAGGACAGACGGAGGCTTCTGTCTGTCCAGGTGTTGACTCTGTTGTGGAGCGTATGCAACAGATTTGGGACCAGGTAGTGGAGAGGTTGTCCCTCTCTCAGGAGAGGGCCCAGCGGTTTGCTAACCGGCATAGGACTGATGGTCCTCGGTTTAAAGTGGGGGACTTGGTCTGGTTGTCCTCAAAAATATTCCTATGAGAGTGGCATCTCCTAAATTTAAGCCTAGGTTCATTGGACCTTATAAGATCATGGAGATTCTTAATCCTGTTTCTTTTCGTTTGCTTCTTCCAGGGACATTTAAGATCCATAACGTGTTCCACAAGTCCTTGTTGAAGAGGTTTGTTGAGCAAGTGGTTCCTACTGCTTTGCCTCCTGACCCTGTTCTGGTTGAGGGCAATATGGAGTTTGTGGTTGAGAAAATATTGAATTCTCGTTTTTCTAGACGGAAACTCCAGTATTTGGTTAAGTGGAGAGGTTATGGTCAGGAAGACAATTCTTGGGTGTTTGCTTCGGACATCCATGCTAGGAGACTCATCCGTGCGTATCATAGAACTCATCCTGACCGACCTGGTTGCTCAAGTGAGGGTTCGGTGACCCCTCCTCAAGGGGGGTACTGTTGTGAATGGACTTGAAATGAGTTCTGAGCAGAGGCTCCCTCTGGTGGTTACAAGCGGTACTGGACTGTCCAGTGAAGATTGTGAGGATTGGGAATCAGGTGTTACTGACTGGTCCTATATAAGGGAGTCGCCTTCCCATCAGGGTTGCCGGTGATCAATTGTTCTGGTCTCAATCCTTGATTCCTGTTTCCTTTGTAGCCTGCTGTGTCGTGTCTGCATCTCCTGCTAACAGATAAGACATTTTCTTCTTTTTGTTTTTGTGCTTGATTTTTGCATTTTGTCCTGCACTTCTGTGGGGGCCTTCAGGGTCCCCTCCGGGGGCTTTTGCCTCTCAGTTTAGTTCAGCCACTGATGTTTGTACATTTGCTTTTTCCAGTTTTTTCAGTGGCTGCTGTTTTGATTTTGCTATACCAGAGAACTAATTTAGGTGGTAGAGGTCGTGTGATCTCAGGTGTTTTTGAAATTAGTAGAGTTGGTGCTTTTCAGGGTTTTTTGGGATTGCAGTAAGTGCCCTTCCTATCCTCTTCTATTTAGGTAGTTTGGGCCCCAACGTTTGCTCATACTATTTTCTGTCTGTGTCAGTATCTCTTCTTGTCTAACCGCCATTACATGTTTGGGGGCTTTCTATGTTCTTTGGGGATCTGCTCCGGGGCAGATAGCCTTCCTCTTTCTATCTTTAGGTGTAGTTAGTTTCTCAGGCTGTGACGAGGCGTCTAGGACCAACGTAGGAACGCTCCACGGCTGCCTCTAGTTGTGGAGGTTAGTCAGGGTACTGCAATCTCATAGATTCCAACTGCTCTGGTGTATTGCCTTTTTTACCTGCACTCCTCAGCTACCGAAACATAACACTAGCCCTAAACATGGCCGATTAACCCCTCTCAGTACTTAGTGTGCTGGTACATTTTTCTGGGTTCAGATCACTGAAGCTAATAACCTCAGTGATACATATCTACCCTCCAGTACTTTGCCAGTGACTTTGTCACATATTCCCCCCACTGCCCAAAGCCGGGTGTTTTGGCGCTTTCAGTCACCAGACAGGAAAGTCTAGACCGGGCATCGGCATTACCATGCAGTTTCCCAGGCCGGTGCTCCACAAGAAAGTTAAAGTCTTGTTGTCCTATAAACCATCTAGTCATCTGGGCATTCTTCCCCTTCCTTTCCCTCATCCACCTCAGGGGCGCATGATCTGACACCAGCCTAAATTTCCGGCCTAACAGGTAGTACCTCAGTGTGTCAATTGCCCATTTGATGGCCATGCATTCTTTTTCTACAATGGCACAGTTTTTCTCACCAGACCACCAGGATATATTGGTGCCTTCTAGCAGACTTAACTAGTGGTCCGACAAGGTCCATGGCAATCTGGTCAAATAGGACCTCTATAATGGGTAACTGCACTAGGGGACAATGGAAGCGGGAGACGGGAGCAGTTAGGACAGGACCGGCAATAACTAACAATCTCTTGGTGACACCAAGGCCAATAGAACCTTTGAAGTACCCACTTTTGGGTTCTGTCTACACCCAGATGCCCACTCAAGACATGAGAATGGGCCGGGTCTGGTACCCTACGCCTATTGCTAACAGCTGCTGCAATACTTCACCTCTCAGTTTAGTGACCCGATATAGCAAATGCTCATTTTTGCGAAATATGGAATCCAGGCATCGGCCCCAGCTCTTCGGCAACCCCATTTATCACAGTAGCATTGTCCCATAGCCCTTTCAACGTAAGTTCCTCCAATTAAGGAGTCCCAAAATTCCCCCCAGAAATCCCCAACTCAGGACTCTCGGCCTCATTGGTCACTGTCTTGTCCTCGTCACCAGCAAGGACACACAAGGGGAACTCATCCGCCTCCGATGGGGATTCTTCATGGTTGATCGGCTCCTATCTGAGTAACTTAGCTCCCCTGCCTTTCGCCATAAGTCCTAGAACAAGCTAAAATTCCTCCCTATTATTACTGGGTGTAGCAGATCTTTAACTACTCCGATCTCATGGAATTCAGTTCCACACTTCATTTTTAAAGTCCCTTTAGCAACTGGCTAGTCCTTAGCATCCCGGTGAATACAGCGGATGCCCACGAGTTTTCTGGCGATCAACTGGTGGGAGAGTGTGGCCCTTACCAGGGTCACCAAACTCCAAGTTCAAGAGTCCTGACACTAGTACCCCATTTATTGTCATGTGACACGCCTGTGGCCCCTCACCCGGGCTGACAGTCCACACTGCAGGCTGGATAGGCATAATAGGAGCAGTGCCTCCCTACGCTGCAGTCCATCTGTTCGGTGTCATGTGTGCATTGCCACGAAGATCGTCGCGGTTGCACATTTTGACTTCTCACAGCTGAGTTGCTGTTTCTTTGTGTTTGGCAGCTAGGGAGTTAATTCTGTCTGTGCTCGGTGCTGGGACTGGGTGCAGTTTCTCCCGGCTGCAATTGATTATTTGTTGATTGGTTTCCTTTAAGTTTCTGGTTGTCTGCTTTGGGAGTTGCCAGTGAAACACTTCATGCAGACCACAGATAGGAATGAATCTGTATAGACTCTAGTTGAGAGCTCCTTAGTTGTTTTAAGCTTAACTTGCTTAGAGTTTATTTCCCAGACCATTTATGTTCCTTCGGTGTTTGAGTGTGTATGCAAGAGAGTGCTATCCTGTCTGTCTTATATGTCTAATCTGTGTATTTAGCTGAGATCAGCCCATATCCCTTTGGTGGTAATCAGGATCCTTCTTAGGACTGATTACAGGGTTCAGGGTCTGATAGGAGACAGGGTTAGGCTGGAGACTTGGACCTCTGAACCATTATCAGTACCTCCAAGGTAAGGGATTAGTTAGGACCCCAGTGTAGGGTCAGGTTAGACCCCGGTCCTCCTCTTTCCTGTTACAGCTCATCAAGTCCTCAAGATTAACCCTGAGTTCAACTGATATCGTTTCTGCACATCTAGTCTTCAAGATTAACCCTAAGTTCTGCTGATATTGTGTCAGGTAAATCTATTTTATACTTACATTCTGATGTTGCTAAACTATATGTTGTATAGAGTGCGGTTCCTGTATAAATAGTTTACTGACATTGTAGTCATATCATTAGACAGCGTGACATTCGGTGGACAAAGGATAACGGATGGCTATATGCCCAGGACAGTGGCATCTCCAAAAATTTAAGTCCTTTCCAGTGGAATTGGCAACCCCTCTATTACCCTTCTTTTGAAAGTCAAGCTCTTTCTGGGTACCCCAGTATGTGGATACAACACTGCCCAATTTTTATAGAATCTACAGACCACCTGGCACCTTTCCACTAGGCCAACCAGGTCATCCGCATTCCGGGGTCTCCCTGGGCAACCCAGGTCTGCACTTTCCTAGGAAGGGGGTAGATGAATCTGTCCATAACAACTCGCTTGATCATCTGGACTGGGGTGGAGGACTCTGCCTGCAACTACTTCTGTTCCAGATGTAGTAGGTCGAACAATTGTCACAGCAATACGATCAGTGGTGGACCCTTTGGGTCCAAACAGACATAGTCACTCCTGAGCATGCCAGTATCTCAGTTTTTAATTTGACATACTTCTGTGCATCCTGTAAGGCCAGGTCATAATTAGCCTTTTGGAGTTCACCAGTTAAAGAGGGAGCCAGCACCTCTCCCCACTGCACCAGCGGCAGCTTATCCCACTCTGCTACCCTTTCGAATACAGTCAAAAATGGCTCAACATCATCACCTGGGGTCTTACCGACTTCCGGAAGAATGAGCCACCAACTAGACTAGGACAATCCCTTTTATATAATTATTTCCTTTACAATATGATGTCAGCTATTAATTACAACTGGGGCTTGCTGGTGATGGTAGGGGGAACAGCTTACTTGTCTGCACCTGTAATGTGGCGCGAGGCTGTAGCCGTGGACGATGTTCTCGTCTCTTACCTCTCTGCACATTACATGTAGGTGAAGGCCCTGGCTGAGTGTGTGAACTTGAGCTATGGGTGTGCTACGCCCTTGCAGGTCGCATGTTAACGATGACTTTGGTTGGCCAAGACCAGATGTTGAGGACTTCAATGAGGGAGACCACCAGTCGAAGATAAACTTTTTACTCAATGATAACTTTGTGGGGATTATTTACATTGTACAGTTAGTAGAGGGTACACAATGTGATGAACATTTCCTTCACAAACCGAAGCATTTTCCCACACAGTCTCAATCCCTTTCTCGCTACTTGTTTGTTCTCTGTCTCCACTGTTTCACTTTCCTTCACCACAACCCAGCTCAGTACTACAGTCCAGTTAGCAAGAAACCTATTCTGACCCTGCGTTTCCAAGTCTTCTTTCCCCTCAAATGAACTATGTTGCCAATATGGCAGTTCCTTAGCATCTCTACTACTAACGCCTTGGTACTTCCACCAGCGGCACTCTCTTTGTCTCACTTTCACTGTCCCGTCTTGGCCCATTACCTTTCTGAGCTATAAACGCGGGGCATTACAGCTAGGCGTCCTCTCACAGGACCCATCTCCGGTTGACCACTGTCCTTCTG
Organism: Oophaga sylvatica; assembly: GCA_033576555.1. Lineage (NCBI taxonomy): Eukaryota > Metazoa > Chordata > Amphibia > Anura > Dendrobatidae > Oophaga > Oophaga sylvatica. The sequence continues at coordinate 8,695 of JARQOD010010565.1, read as the reverse complement.
TCAGTTTTTCTTTCCTCTTTATGCTAACAAAAGTCTCGGTCCCTCCTAACTTTAGGACACCCACATCATGCAGCACTGCCTACTGTCCAGACCTTAGGTCTGCTTCAGACGCACACTGGGCCGTGTTCTTCAAGGACGAACGTGGGCAGAATGTTCATCTCCTTACACACCATCACCACAAGGATTAAATGGGTTCTCAAGCCTGGACAACCCCTTTAAGGACATAATCATCATATCACTAAGGTAATATAACCCGTAAAGCACGAAGATTGTTAAGGCTTGCAAACTTGAAGATCTATTAACAATTTGCAATCCATCCATGACAAATGTACAAAACAGCACTACAACGGCAGGAATCAAATTCACTTACCCCATGCCAGACTTTGCTGCTGTTTCTTACTCCTTGTTTGTTACTCCTTTCTTCTGTTGGCTTTTCTATGTACTGTTCAATGTGCTGTTCAGTTAAGCTACACTGTAACACAGATCTGCTATGAGTCAGCGGCCAAGAATGTTTCGGATTATCCAAATTTACAGGGAATACAATAAAAGCAGAACGTGAATCGGACATTCCAAAATGTGCGACAAGACCGAGTAATCAAATCAAATTAAACCATAGATAAAATGGATGCATGAAATTAGGAGAGGTGGCATAACTATGGTGAAAGTGTAGAGAGGCTGTACTGTGGTCATTTTGTTCTCTTGTTTTAATCCTTTGATGCCCATCATACAGATGCTCTTATAGTTCTATTAACTCGCGACAGCAGTGCTTTAAAGAGAACTTGTCTACTTTTTCCTTTTGATGTGTAAGTGTATGATCCAAAATTACTGTTTTTTTTCTTCCAAAAATTCTTGCCCCAGGTCTTGAAAAATGGGCTAATTTCTGATTTGACATTCTATTTGTTCGTTCAGTTTTGAGGAGCAGAAAAATGAAATAAATGTAAAAAATCGGAAGCAGAAGGACCCCATGGATGATTATGGGGTTCGTCTAGTTTCCATTTAGTGCCAGTTTCTAGAACAGTAGAAAAAGTGCAGAATGTAGAACTCAATCTTCCTTTTGAAAAATGGTCACAAAATAGCCCAGACGGATCCCATAATAATCGATGGGAACATTTATCCAACCGATCTGTTTTTAACATTAATTCCATTTGTGTACACTCCCTGACAGAAGTTATGTCGCTTATCCATGTTATGTAAATAAAAGCTTATAACCTGACGTTTAATTCATCCATTGGTTTTATAAATTATTCTTTTGAAAGCTGAAACCCTCCCAAATTTGGTTTAGGTTAAGAAAATAAATTGGCATCAAAGCTGAAATGTTGATCATTTAATGAACACAGAATGGTCAGATTTTGGCAAGACAAAAGTTTTGTCGCCTGGTCATATAATGCACCCAATCCTAGTTTATATCCTCACCAGTGCTCAGTAAATGATCGGTTAATTAGTGGGTGTGTATAAAAAGAAACCCAGCACCCTAGACCTTCACTTGAACTGCAACTTGAGCTCTGACAACATGCCAAAAATCCACCCTGCGACCAAAGCCTTGATTATCAAGAGGCTAAAGACCAGATCCACTGCAGAGGTGGCTGGCACCTTTAATGTGTCTCAGCGTCAAGTACAAAGAATTAAAAAAAGATTTGAAGAGACTGGAGATGTGTTTGACAAGCCCAGGTCCGGCAGACCCCGCAAGAGAACTGCTCGGGAGAAACGTTTGTTGTCTAGAAAATCCAAAGCAAGCCCCTCTTCCACTGCAGCAGAGCTCCAACAGGCCTGGTCACCTCAAGTCCCTGTGTCAACTAGAACAGTTTGTAGGATTCTGTCTCGAAATGACCTCCATGGTCGAATCAGTTCCCAGAAGCCAGCACTAAACAAAAGGCAAATAAAAAACCATGTGGCATTTGCAAAGTCCCACAGCCTGCTAAACAGATGGACGCTGGAAACGTGGCAGAAGGTGGATTTCTCTGATGAATCTTCAGTAGAATTACACCACAGCTGCCGAAAATACTGCAGGAGACCTACTGGAGCCCGTATGGATCCAAAATACACCAGAAAACAGTAACATTTGGTGGTGGAAACATCATGGTCTGGGGTTACATTCAGTATGTGGTGTGCGAAACATTTGCAAGGTGGAAGGCAATATCATTAGTCTAAAATATCAAGAAGTATTAGCTACCTCTTACATTCCAAATCATAAAAGGGGTCAAATTCTGCAGCAGACTGGTGCTCCATCTCATCCATCCATCTCTACAACAAAGTTCCTCCAGGCAAAAAAGATCAAGGTGCTCAAGTACTGGCCAGCCCAGTCACCAGACATGAACATCATTGAGCATGTTTGGGGTAGGATGAAAGAGGAAGCTTGGAAGACAAAACAAAGAATCTAGATGAACTCTGGGAGGCATGTAAGACTGCATTCTCTGCTATTCCTGATGACTTCATTAATAAATTGTATGACTCATTGTTGAACCGCATGGATGCAGTCCTTCAAGCTCATGGAAGTCACACAAAATATTAAATATGACTCTAATAGCACCATAACTTCATTCACCAATGTTATGCAACATATATTTGTATTTTAAGATAATTATTTGTTTGAATATCTCACATTACTTTCTGTGGGCGACAAAACTTTTGTCATGCCAAAATCTGACCATTCTGTGTCCATTAAATGATCAATATTTCAGCATTGATGCCAATTTATTTTCTTAACCTAAACCAAATTTGGGAGGGTTTCAGCTTTCAAAAGAGTAATTTATACAACCAATGGATGAATTTAACGTCAGGTTATAAGCTTTTATTTACATAACATGGATAAGCGACATAATTTCTGTCAGGGAGTGTATTCCTAAATGACAAACACATCTAGTGTGAATGTAGCCGTAGAATTTCCTGTATTATTTAATTTTTTTTTTCTAAGAAAAAAGGAGCAATTTTCCCCAGAAAGAGCACTATTCTTGTTCATGAATTCTACCTGGCATTGCAGTTAAGGTTAAATGGGAATCTGTTAGCAGTTTTTTACTATGTTATCTGAGATCAGCACCATATTGGACAGCTTGGTACAGTTTTGATAAACTCACTATTTTCTCTGCTGTGGATATAGCAGTACTATGAATGCTGAGCTGTCTATAATCTCACCCACACTGCTGGCAGTATGTACATTATCAGCAAGCTGCATCAGTGATGGGGGTGGGTTACACAGATGAGATGGATTGCCTGGCATGTGACACTAGTCCTGCAGTGATAATTTCTGCTGATAAAACACTGCTGAGCAAGTTACATATTTCTGGAATCAAGCTCGCTGCCACTATATTATGCTGCTCTCAGATTAAATAGCGAAAACCTGCTTACAGATTAATTTTAACCTTGTGAGTCCATTATTTATCTGAATAAGTACTAAAAATAGCAATGTGAAAATTATTAGGATATAAAGGTATAAAAATCATTATTAGCCTGTCCTTAGTAAACAGTTAATAAACAAATGAAAGGCGTTGTTTCAAAATGCATTAAAAAGAAAATCATGACATGAAACTATAATTTCATCCATTTTGCAACAGAATTGTGTGTTCTTTTTAGTGGTTCTCCCTCGGTGTGGACTAAAATGGTAGGAACCAACAAAAGTTACACAGTAAAAGCAAGCAAACTGCCCATGTAAGAGAGCGTTCCCACTGCATCCTCATTAGGTTTGGGTGATTTCCTGATGTATTTTTCCAATAGATAGCCTTTGCTCTATGCCACTATATGGCATAATATGTCATTTATTTACCATAGATTCTCATATAAAAATATAAATATATATATACTGTATATTGGTTGTCGCTGTATATAATAATTCTACGGCAAACATGTGGCAAATGCAGGCAAATCAGGTTTGCAGAAAGTTACACAACGAATTGGAAATATAATTCACGTCATACTTACATGTCTGCGGTGTCTGGTCTGACCTGCTCATATAGTAACATGTGCATCCAGCCTGCCGTTATGGTCGGCACATCCTTGGTCTTAGCTCTCTCACAAGAAATAATGACAGTAACAGATCCACAAACATGATCTGCGCGTCTTCCCCATAACACAGATCTATGGGATGTTTTAAGGGCTCAGGCATCCTGTTATGCAATATTTGCCTCATGCGGCCAAGACAGATGAAATAACAGAATCCAAGAAGATTAAAATGCCGCTGAGACTTGAGGCCTCCTAGTGTTGTGAAACATGATCATAAAGTGAATGCAATCAGCGTGTGCTAAAAAGGAAACATTTCTGTGTTCTAAGTATTTTGCCGATTCCTAATCTTTATCTGTCAAATATCTATCTCCTATTCTGTGATTGATATGTTAAGTCTCCTGTTGGGCCAAGATATAAATATATAAATATATGGTGTGCCATGATGTGATCATTTCTCAATACTTTGTGCAGGAAAACCTCTTTACAACTTTGACCCCAGCCATTTACTTTCCTCGTATTGGCTTCTCGATAGCCCCTATGAGCGACAGCTGACAATGACATATTTTTTGGAAAGTCAAATAAAGATAACTAGCAGAGGGGCTCAGGCAGACATTATGGAGGTGGTATTGTAACGGGTTGTAGGTTTAACCCCTTTTATGCCCTCTATGCTGCTAATGCAGATATTCATATATTTATCATTGTTTCATGATGCTAAGTTTAACATATATGTATATATATATTTATGTATTTGTAGCGTTGTTGCGTATATTTCCTGTTGCTGCAGCATGTAAATTATAGGGACAGTGCAGTCTGGGTTATGGCCACTAGATGGGGCGTTAGAGCATATATTATACAATTAAGATTTAGCTGGGATGTAAATAGTTACTGTAGGAGGGGTCACTTAGTTTAGAGGGAGAGAGCTTCTGTCATGTGTGCATCGCCACGAAGATCGTCGCGGTTGCACATTCTGACTTCTCACAGCTGAGTTGCTGTTTCTTTGTGTTTGGCAGTTAGGGAGTTAATTCTGTCTGTGCTCAGTTCTGGGACTGGGTGCAGTTTCTCCCGGCTGCAATTAATTATTTGTTGATTGGTTTCCTTTAAATCTCTGGTTGTCTGTTTGGGAGTTGCCAGTGAAATTCTTCATGCAGACCACAGATAGGATTGTATCTGTATAGACTTAAGTTAAAGAGCTCCTTAGTTGTTTTAAGCTCACCTTGCTTAGAGTTTAATATCCCAGATCATTTATGTTCCTTCTGTGTTTGAGTGTGTATGCAAGTCTGTGTTTTCTCCAGTCTGTCTTATATTTCTAATCTGTGTATTTAGCAGAGATCAGCCCATATCCCTTTGGTGGTAATCAGAATCCTTCTTAGGACTGATTACAGGGTTCAGGGACTGATAGGAGACAGGGTTAGGCTGGAGACTTGGACCTCTGAACCATTATCAGTACCTCCAAGGTGAGGGATTAGTTAGGACCCCAGCTTAGGGTCAGGTTAGACCCCCGGTCCTCTTCTTTCCTGTGACAGTGTATCAAGTCCTCAAGATTTATCCTGAGTTCAACGGATATCGTGTCAGGTAAATCTATTCTTTATTTACATGCTGATGTTGCTAATCTATATGTTGTATAGAGTGTTGTTCTTTTAAGAATAGTTTACTGACATCGTACACATATCATAAGACCGCGTGACATTTTCACTGGCCTATAAAATTATTCCCAGTTGCCATGGATCCAGTAGCCCAGCTGGCTCTGCAGTTGCAGGGATTATCCATGGAGCTGACGGACATTAAGTCCAAAGTTTTGTCTCCCTCGGAGCAAACCAGATTTGAACCTAAAGTAGCTCTCCCGGACAGGTTCACTGGTGGGCGAGACAAATTTTTTACCTTCAGGGAAGCATGTAAATTGTATTTTCGGCTTCGGCCTCGATCATCAGGGAGTGAAGAGCAGAGAGTGGGAATTGTTATCTCGCTCCTACAAGGGGACCCTCAATCCTGGGCATTTTCCCTTCCTCCGGGATCCCCGGCTCTACAGTCAGTAGATCGATTTTTTACTGCCCTGGGTTTGGTATATGATGACCCAGATCGGGTCTCTCTTGCTGAGACAAAATTACGTAAGATACAGCAGGGAGATCGTCCGGCGGAGGAATTTGCTTCTGAGTTCCGTAGATGGGCTACAGATACTCAGTGGAATGACCCAGCTCTTAGGAGCCAGTTTTGTCATGGGCTTTCTGACAAATTAAAGGACGTTTTGGCTCAGTATGATTCTCCTCCATCACTGGAGGCTGCTATGGCCCTGGCTATCCGTACTGATAGACGGCTCCGGGAGAGGTGCGAGGTAACTCCGCCCCCTGTTGTTACTCCACCTACTACTAAAGTCCCTTATGTTGAGGTTCCCCTTGTCTGTTCGGAGGAGCCTATGCAGTTGGGAGGGACATCATTTCGTAGGAGGGGATTGGCGGTATGCTGCAGGACTAGAAGGTGTTTCTTCTGCGGGAAAGAGGGACATTTTGTTGGGGGATGTCCGTCCCGTGCCTTGTTGAACAAGAAGTCGCCGGAAAACTGTTAATCCCAGGTTGTGTGGTGGACGACAATCTGGGAGTATGTATTTCGTCCGCTAGTTCTTCTCAGTTCCTTGTACCAGTGGAGGTGGTGGTTGGTACGAGAGTGGAGAGATTTTCTGTTCTTCTTGATAGTGGGTCCGGGGCTAATCTGGTTGACGCTCAGTTTGCTGAGGCTCAAGGTATGCATCTGAGTGTATTGGTCAAACCGATCCCTATATTCTCCATTGACGCCAGGCCTCTCGGCCAAGGTAGCTTTGTTCATGAGGTTCATAACATTGACCTTCAGGTAGGGGCAATACATAGGGAACTATTATCTTGTTATGTGTTGGAGGGTCTACCTACTCCTATTGTGTTGGGACTTCCTTGGTTGGTTAAACATAACCCTGTGATTAATTGGCAGTCCAGAGAGATAAGCCAATGGGGTGAGTTTTGCAAAAGTAACTGCATGAACACAGTCATCAGTGCGGTCGTGCCTAGTACTTTGCCTCCTTTTTTGGAGGACTTTGGGGATGTGTTCTCTGAGGAGGGGTGTCAGGAGTTGCCTCCTCATCGCGTGTATGACTGCTCTATTAATTTACTTCCTGATGCTAAGTTACCTAAAGCTAGGTTATATAACCTTTCTGGTCCTGAGAGGCAGGCTATGAAAGATTATATTTCGGAAAGTCTGGCCAAAGGGCATATTAGACCTTCATCCTCCCCAGTGGCCGCGGGGTTCTTCTTTGTGAAGAAAAAAGATGGAGGCCTACGCCCTTGCTTGGATTTCCGCGAACTTAATCGGATTACTGTTCGAGATCCGTATCCACTCCCTCTGATTCCTGATCTCTTCAATCAAATTGTTGGCGCCAAATGGTTCTCTAAATTGGATCTCAGGGGGGCGTATAATCTGATTAGGATAAAAGAGGGGGATGAGTGGAAAACGGCGTTTAACACGCCGGAGGGACATTATGAGAACCTTGTCATGCCTTTTGGTCTGACTACTGCACCAGCAGTATTCCAACATTTTGTTAATGACATTTTTCGTCATCTGGTGGGGCTGTTTGTGGTCGTATATTTGGATGACATTTTAATTTACTCGCCAGATCTTGTGTCTCACCAGGAGCATGTGAGACAGGTGTTGCAGATCTTGCGAGACAATAAACTATACGCCAAACTGGAAAAGTGTGTATTCGCCGTACAGGAACTTCAGTTTTTGGGTTTCTTGGTGTCAGCCTCCGGTTTCCGTATGGACCCTGAAAAGGTGAGAGCAGTGCTTGAATGGGATCAGCCAGAGGATCTTAAGGCTCTGCAGCGTTTTCTGGGGTTTGCTAACTACTACCGGAAATTTATTTGTAATTTCTCATCTGTTGTCAAACCTCTCACTGACATGACAAGAAAAGGGACGGATTTTTCTAAATGGTCGGACAAAGCTTGCCAAGCTTTTTCCTCTTTGAAAAAATGTTTTGCTTCGGCACCCGTTCTCATCCAACCAGATGCATCACAGCCGTTCGTTGTGGAGGTGGACGCGTCTGACGTAGGGGTGGGTGCAATATTGTCCCAGGGTCCGTCCCCTGGTAAATGGCATCCGTGCGCTTTCTTTTCTAAGAAATTGTCGTCCGCCGAAAGGAATTATGATATCGGCAATAGGGAACTTTTGGCCATTAAGTTGGCTTTTGAAGAATGGCGTCACTTTTTGGAGGGGCAGTCCACCCGGTCACCGTCATTACTGATCACAAGAACCTGCTGTATTTGGAATCTGCTAAGCGTCTGAATTCCAGACAAGCTCGATGGTCGTTGTTTTTTACCAGGTTTAATTTTGTTGTCACTTATCGCCCTGGATCTAAGAATGTTAAGGCGGATGCCTTGTCTCGCAGTTTCCCAGGGGCCGGGAAAATGGATGACCCGATTCCTATCCTTCAGGAGGGGGTGGTAGTGTCGGCTGTATGTTCTGAGCTTGAGGAGGAGGTATTAGAGGTTCAGGGGGACGCCCCTGCAGGACCTCCAGGGAGACTGTTTGTCCCAAATCAGTTGAGACAAAAGGTTATTGAGGCACATCATAATTCTGCTTTAGCAGGACATCCAGGGAGTAAGGCTACTTTAGATCTCCTTTCTCGCCGGTTTTGGTGGCCTAACGTTAATAAAGATGTTTTAACTTTTGTCGCGTCCTGTGGGGTTTGTGCTCGCTCTAAGACCCCTCATACCCGTCCGTCTGGGACCCTCTTACCCTTGAA
>JARQOD010010564.1:0-26877 GCA_033576555.1 Oophaga sylvatica | reverse complement strand
AAGCGCTATATGAATGTACTAAAACATTACACACTTTGTTTCTATGCTGAGCAAAACTGCGCCAAAATTTAGATGTAAATTGCACACCTCGATCTAAACGACTTCATCCGGCACCCGTGGAGGGGAAAAACATTGGGAATTATCAGTCAGCTGTATCTTTTAAAGGGCCGCCCTAACCGGAATAAAATGCGTGCTTTCGTAATCGATCCACTAACCAGAAGGGATGTTTTTCCCCCCTTGGGACTTGGAATCTACAAAAATTCCATTGAAATTGATCCCCAGGGTGGGGTTTGGATGGCGAGGGGCTCAATAGTCCCTAGGGATGCACGGGGAGTCTTTTTGGGGCACAGATGTAAAGGGAATTAACATATTTTCACGCCTTTTGAAATTTCGGCCCCCAAAAAAGAAACGTGATAAAACCCCGCTTTTCGTGCCCCTATGTGTCCCAATTTAAAATCGTGCACTATTGAGAACTTTAACCGAGTGCTTCGGGTCTTTTAAATCTTCGACCACATCCTCTTGATTTTAAAAAGCAGATGCACGCCCCCGGGGGTTTTTGAAAGAAACGGTCTTTTTCTATGCGCCTTAAAATCTTCCACAAACTCCATCATAAAATTACTCCCAAATTTTTATTCTGCCACAATGGGTTTGGGGTTTTGTTAAAAGTTTCTTCCTTGAAAAATTTCGGTAAGCGTCCTTTTCTTGTTGCGGGACCCTGGTCGATATGAAATACAAAATTGAACGTTCAAAAAAGACCCAACGGCTGCCGAGGGGAGAGGCTTTTTGCGACCTAAAACTCCAGATTCATGATCGGTCAACACCAAAATTTGTTGTGCACCCCCTTGGAGAGATGTCTCCACCTTGAAGCGATATAGGCGAGCAATTCTTTATTTCCCACTCATAGTTCTTCTCGGCTACAGACAAGTTGTGGAAAAATGACATGGATGCAGCAACTTCTTTTTCCCCCTGCCTCTGAAGAGGATAGCGCCCGCACAGTCTGAAGCATCCACCTCGATGAAAAACCAATTCAGGTAGGATGGCGTAAATGGGAAGCCGTTTGTGAATTTTTGTTTTAAAAAACGAGAGAACGCTCTTGTGCTTCAGGTGTCCGAGAATTTCTCCATTTTTGTTAATTGCTATGGGTAGCACGATTTCGAAAATTCTTAATAAACGCTGTAAAAGTTGGCGAACCCCCAAAACGCTGAACTTCTTTACATTTTTAGGGAAAGGCCACCCCGGGGTGAAGCTTGCCTTTTTCTTTGCACCATCCGTAATCCTTGAGGTGAATGACTATCCCAGAATAATCCTTCTCGATGGAATTCACATTTTTTCTAATTTTATTACACCATTCTCCTTAACCCGTTGTAGCCTTTCTTACGGCGTTGATTTCCTCCTGAGTTTGAAAAGATAGGATTCATTAAAAACGACCATAAGATCCAACAGACCGGAAAAAATATAATTTGCCAGGTGGGAAGGTAGCTGGGAGATTAGCGAGTCCGAAGGGCACACTAGACTTTCAAAGTGCCGTATGGGGGTACGAAAGGCCGTTTTTCATTCATCCCAGGCTTTATACGTACAAATTGTACCCCACGTAAATCTAACTTAGTGAAGATTTTGGGCACTTTGTACTTTTCTAGAGTTCCGGTATAACAGAAAGGGGGATAACGTTTTTTTTACCTGATTTTATTAACTCCTGAGTCCCCCTATGGGGGTAATGTTCCTCCTTCTTCTTGACAAAAAAATTAGGGGCCCAGCGGGCGAGGATTGGCGAATAAATTTTTGCTTAAGTTTTCATCAATAAATTCTTTAAGACCTTCATTTGGACCCGCAAAGGGTAGAAGTTCCAAACGGTATAGCCGCCCCGGGAGTAGTTCTATTGGGCGTCAATGGTCGCTCGGGGAAGTGTACCCTCCCTTCTTGTCCAAAACATCCAAGAAACTTCATACACCCGGTAGCTGAGGCAATTCTGGTTTCTGGAACTGCTCTAATGGGGATTCGCTTGGAACCTCCGTCTGAACTTCCTTTCGGGGAAACTGATCTTTTCATCTCCCAATCGGATGGATTGGCTTTTGCAACCAGGGAAACCCAAATGGGAAAATGTGGAAAAGAAATAATTAGAATGTCAAAATCCCGATGCTGCGGCTCAAAAGATTCCAAAGGTCCTGTTTCCTGTCCACTGGCCCCGAATTCAGCAGAGTCCATCTACCGTCCCCACACAATGGTGAACGTCTTTTCGCATTCTATCCATATTTTTTGAGCAAATGCGAATCCATGAACACCCGCTGGCCCCAGATCGTCATGGCTGATGCTTGATCCACTGGGAGTTAACCTTCAGTTTGATAGTTCAAAATAGTGGGAAGGCTCTCCTTTCTGGAGGTGGAACCTATGGATGTATGGACTGGATCTCTTTTTAAAAATAATCAATCTCTGAGATTAAAGACCCCGTCGAAGAATCAGGATCCATTATAGCCGCCACCTTTTTTTGAACGGTTTGTGGACGACTTGGACAGTTAATGGAAAATGTCCCGCCTCCCCCCCGTACGACTAGATTTCTTTAAAAATTTTTTTCTCTTCGTTCGCACTTGCTCGTCTCTGGTCCCTCCACTTGCATTGGCTCTATTCTATTCTCGGACATTAAGGTAGCACTTCTTTTGGGGCCGTGGCAGGAGGATTTAAGAGTTGTTGAACGATTCATGGAGGTCCATTCCTTTGAATATAGAAAATAGAAGGAGGTTGGAAGGGACCCCTGGGCCATCTGGTCCAACCCCCTGCTCAAAACAGGATTCTCTAAATCACCCAAACAGATGTCTGTCCAGCCTCTGTTTTGAAGACTTCCATTAAGGAGAACTTACCACCTCTCGTGGCAGGTTCCACCCGACCCCTAACGTCAAAAGTTTTTTCTAATATCTAATCTGTGTCTCCTCCCTTCATTTTTCCTTGCTTCTATCTTTCCTTTGCAAATAATAAAGTTATCCTTCTACAATGTACAGCCCTTGAGTATTTGTGACAGCTAATAAGTCTCCTTCAGTCTCTTTTTTGCAAGCTAACATTCCAAATCCTGCAACCGTTCCTCATAGGACAGGTTTGCAGAGGCCCATTCGGGGGCTCTTCTTTGAACTTCTCCTTTGTTGATGTCTTTTTCAAAATGGGTCCCAAAAACGGACACAGTATTCCAGATGAGGTTGACCAAAGAGGAGGAGAGGGAATAAGACCTCACGTGATCTAGACTGTATCTTCTGTTGATAATCCTAGAATTGTATTTGCCTTTTTTTCTGTGCATACACTGTTACTCTGCATCTGTGATCAATTGTATACCCAAGTCTTTTCACATGTGCTGTTATTTTGCCCTATTCCTCCCATTTTGTATAGCTTTTTTCTTTTATTGCCCAGTGTTTTTGCATTTTTCCCTTTAAAAACCATTCTGTTAGTTGTGCCCATGCTCCGTTTTTTTATCTTTTTGAATCCTCTTCTCTCTTCTCTATATTATACCCCACCTACTTTGTGTCATCGCAAATTTGATCAGTTTACCCCAATTCCTTCATTAAATCATTGATAAAGATGTTGAAAATACAGGGCCCAAAACAGGCCTTGTGGTACCCCACTGAGCAGTCTCCACTGGAGGTGCCCTTTTTAAACCCCTCTTGGTCCCTCCTAAGCCAGTTATGAACCACCTAACAGTTGCCTTGTCCATTCCATACTTATCATTTTTTCAATAAGGATTGTTTTAGATACTTTGTCAAATGCTTTGCTGAAGTCAAGATAACCATACACAGCATTTCCCTGACCACCCAGTCAGTATTTGTCAAGAAGGAAATTAAGTTAGTCTGACATGACTTTTTAGTTACAAACCCATCTGACTCTGTTTAATCACTTATTCTTTTGAGGTACTTACAACCTGTTTTTAATAATTTTTTCAAAGTCTTTCCTGGTATAGAAGTCAGATCACCGGCCTGTAGTTCCTGGGTCCCTTTCTTCCCCTTTTTGAAGATAGGAACAACATTTGCTCTTCCCAGTCTTTGCTTTCCTGTTCCCAAGAATTTTCAAAGATTTGGAAGGGTTTCAAGAATTTCTTCTGCTATCTCCTTCAGATTCTGGGGTGAATTCTCTGACCTGGAGACTTGAATTCATTTAGGTTACTAAGTGTTTCCCCCTGTCTTTCTGTTTATAGATATCCTGGATTTTCTATTCCTTTTAATGGGACAGTGAAGATCATTGATGTTACATTTCTTTCTGAGAGAAAACAGATGCAAAAAGGAATTTAAAAGTTCAGCCTTCTCAAACCTTTCTTACCATTTCATCATTTTCACCTGTAAAAATCCTATAGCATTTTTTACATTTTTTTACTTTTGAGTACCCCCAAAAATCCTTTTTTGTTGCTTTTGACATCTCTTGCAAGCCTTAATTCATTGTTAGCTTTAGAAAAATGATTTGTCCCTCACTTCTGCAGATGGCATTATATTCTTCTTTAGATATGCCTCCCTCTTCCATTTGATAAACATTTCTTTCTTCCTTTTTACATGTGTTTAAGTTTTCTGTTCATCCCATCCGGTTTCCTTAAACTTCCATTCTTCCCTCTTTTTCGGAATTGTAACGATTGGTTTGGAACCATTTTTTTCAAGAGCCCCATCCTTCTGGAATTTTGTCCTCAAGGTTCCTGCCATTGGATCCCTCCAATTCTCCTTCTGAGTCCCTTAAAATCTGCCTTTCTGAAATCTAACCTTGTCGTCGGTTTCCAGGTCTTCCTCCTCTTGTTATCCAAAATTCTAAAATGCATGGTCCTACCTCCAGGGTCCCGCCACTCTTACCTCCCAACCATTTCCTCCCTGTTTATGGATTAGATCCAAGGGTGCAGATCCCCTTGTTTTCTCCCCTACCTTTTGAAAGATAAAGTTGCACAAGAGAGGATAAGAATTTCCTTTCTTTAGTTTTGCCTAAGAGATTCCCAACAAATTCTGGTATTGAAACTCCCAGACCACTAGTCATTTTTTTTTGGACAACTTGGCCATTGATGCATAAAATTCATCCATATCTTCAGCTTGCTAGGTGGCCGTAGAAAATGCCTACAATGGTGTCCTTTCCATTGTTCGTCCTTGATTCTTACCCAAAAGTTTTCCACAGAACTCCGTCTCTGAAGCATCTTGTCGTCGTTCAACAGTGGGGTCAACCCGGAGCAATTTGATGAAATCATCCAATCCGAAGGTTCTCCACGGGCAATTCGTCCTTACTGCACAGAAAGTCCTCCCTTTTAAAAAAAAAAAACTTTTTTCTGCATTATTAATCAGTGTCAACGGCCCACCTCCTAAATCCATAGCATAGTCTGCGACGGGGGTTTACCTTGTCGTAATGCTAGCAACGTTGATTCAGCAGTAGCTGCACGGTTTTGGGGCATCAAACATCTGCTGCATCGCTGAAAAACTCGTTCAATTGTCTAAACGTCGTCCCGAGTTAAATCAGGGTTAGCCCAACGATCGCTTTGTGGGTTAACAGCAAATTATGCATAACACCTTTGCCTATCGTCGGGAAAACGTTAGCATGTTATCGAAGAACAGGTTAAATTGATTCAAAATCCCGAAATTTATCTCGATCACCGCCAAAACAAAAGGGTGGTAGCTTGGGGGCGTGGCAGACGCTGAGGCGGAAGCTTCCCCTTCTTCTGGGTAATTCAGCAGTCCAACACTTGTAGCAATCTGCAGCTTGGATAGCTTGTTGGTGGTTCTGGACTTAGATCGCTTTGTGCAATAAATGCTCCACCGTGCTTTTCCATTCACCGTTCGGTGTGCAAATGGACATTGCACCCTGCAGTTTTTGACACTGTTTCCAAAGTTTCTGCCCAGCGGCCCCATTTTTGAGGGCTGAGTATTCTGTCCTTATGGCGATTCAGGACGGAAGTCAGTAGCCGGACAGACGTGTCAGTGGCGGACCAAGAAAAGGACTTTGGAAGTGCCGTTTAAGGCGGGTGGTTCACTATGTTGGCAGATGCCGGAGCCCCGCCCAGCAGGCCGGCCGAGAAAAAAAACACAAGCACCAAGTCCGTATAGGGAATAAGTTGGGGTAGGAACAGAGGTTTTCCACAAGGACAGGAAGTATCGCAGAACCCTTCCAATCAGGAGTCAGATAAGCTTTCACTCAGTTTGACTGACACCACAATAACTCAGCAACAGGAAGCTGCACAGGGCCAGTTATATAATAGCAGGTCCAATCAGGCGAGAACAAACAGCAGGGCAGGTGATGATCTCTATCCAATCAGTCTCAATCAGGGAGGGAATAATCAGCAGGGCAGGTGATGATCTCTATCCCATACGAAGGTCATATGGTTTCAGGCTGAAGTTATTCAAGTTCCGAAGTAGCTCCACAGCAAAGGGAACAGACCAGCAAGCCATGGTTCACAGGCTCAAATCCTAACACTCCTTTTAAAGTGTTCAGTGGTGTCATTCTTACTTAATCATGACAGATTGGACTCCACCATGTCCTCATCACACCCAACCTGGTTAATGGAGCAATCACTGAAAAGAGGTTAGCTGGTCCTTTTAAGGCAGGGCTGCAATGATGTTTGAAATGTTGTTTTGGGGATAAAGTTCATTTTCTAGCCAAATAATTGACTTTGCAAGCCAATTTGCTGTTAAACTGATCACTCTTTATAACATTTCTGGAGTATATGCAAATTGCCATTAAAAAAGTGAAACAGTAGACTTTGTAAAAATTAATATTTGTGTCATTCCAAAACTTTTGTCCATGACTGTATTTATAATCACTGCTAAAAGAGTTTGCCCCTTCCGTTTGGCTCCTTCAATCTCCACCTTCTCCGGTTTCTGTCAATGACATTTTGAGTTTGAAGTTCAAACAATTGTTAATTCCTGGAAAAGTCTGTAATTCCCTCCAGTACCTCATTAATTGGAGAGAGTTATGGACCAGAAGAGAGATCTTTGGATCCCTGCTCGAGCTGTCAATGCTGTTTGTTGGTCAGGCCTTCCATTGCAGGTTTCCTGGGAACCTGCGGGTCCAGTGGCCCCCTCAAGAGAGGGGGTACTCTCACGATTCCCCACTCAGGAATGATTGCTATGCTGTTCTATGAAAACTGTCTTGCTGAGCGTCTGTGTCTTGACTGACAGCTTGGTTGTCCAATACTGTGATGGGCTTGCTGGGCTGTCGGTGCCTTAATTGACATTCTTGCTGTCCAATCTGTGACTGGGGACTTTCTGCAGGTGTTCAGTGTTCGGTAATCACATAGCTACTTACCTGAGCTGTCTGCCCCTGATCCCTGCCAGATGTAGTTTGTGCTTCTCGTGAGTGTTAGTCTGATTCTATTGCTCTGAGTTCTGATCTTCCTGCTGCCTGACCCTTTGGATCGGTTCTGAACTATCCCTTTGTCTTGTCCTTCTGCTTTTCATCCGCTATCTCTTGTTATTGACCCTGGACTGTGATCTGACTTACGCCTTTGTCTTTTTCTTGGTTATCTATTACTCTCTGCTATTGACCCCAGAACGTCTGACTCTTCTGTCTCATGGCATGTCCGTGAGTAGTGACTAGCGTCACACCATATAGTATAATGCACAGCACATAACCCTTCATATAATATAATGCAAAGCCCATAGTCCTCTATATATAATAATGCACAGCTTATAGTCCAAGATAAAGTATAATGCACAGCCCTTATTTATCCATAAAGTGTAATGCACAGCCCATAGTCATCCATGTAGTATATACAATGCACTGTCCATAGACATCCATATAGTATATGTACAGCTCATAGTCCACCAAAATGTAAATGCACAGCTCTTAGTCATCCATAAAGTGCAATGCACATCCCATAGTCCATACATGTAGTATAATATAAATGCACAGCATAGTCATCCATATAAGTATAACACACAGCACATACCCTTCATATAATATAATGTCCAGTCTGTAGTCCTCCATATAGTATAATGCACACTCATAGTCCATGATAAAGTATAATGCACAGTCCATAGACTCCATGTAGTATAAGCACAGCTCATAGTCCACCATAAAGTATATTGCATAACCCATAGTCATTCATAAAGTATAATGCACAGCCCTTAGTCATCCATAAAGTATAATGCACCTCCCATAGTCCTTTATAAGTATTATGCACCCCATAGTTATCCATAAAGTATAATGCAGCCCCTTAGTCCACCATAAAGCATAATGCACCCCATAGTCATTCCATAAAGTATAATGCACTCCCATAGTCATCCTAAAGTGTAATGCAATCCTTGGTCATCCATGTAGTAGTATGGCCACTGATTTAAAAAATAAAAAAGCTTACCTTCCTCGCCCGCCGTGCAGCGTTCTCTTGTCATTGGCACCTGACTTCAGCGTGCGAAATGAGCATATGATACACTGTCATGCACCTCGTCACCTGAACAACGACATCATCTGCTTGGCCTCTGATTGGCTGTCAGCATGTATTGTGGGCAACGCCCAATGGGTCTGTGCGTCGCAATATACTTTCGTCAGCTGGATGTGCGTCCAAGCTATTATTTCAAGGTATTCTAAGTGTCCTTAGGTAGCAGATATAGTTAATAAAATGGTGGAACAGGTAACTGTGGCTCCATGCTCCAACAATTAGTAGTATGTCTGAGTTATGGCATAGCCGGTGTCAGTGCAAACGTTTGTACATCCTGATATTGCAGTGATTGGCTGTTTCTACATTTATTTTATATTGTGAAACTGTGCCTATGCGCCGTGATCACACCTACTCTACCAAATACTTTTTGGAAGAGGCTTTAGGGAGGACTTTTTTGCAATTGACTCCCATGACCTTCTCTGCCACTGCTGACAACATTTTCCAAGAATCAAAACTTCTATGGACCATCTCTACATGCCAGATCATATGATTTTTTCTCAACTCTTAAAGATACAGTTAGGTCCATAAATATTTGGACAGAGACAACATTTATCTAATTTTGGTTCTAGACATTACCACAATGAATTTGAAACAAAAACAAATCAGATGCAGTTGAAGTTCAGACTTCAGCTTTCATTTGAGGGTATCCACATTAAAATTGGATGAAGGGTTTAGGAGTTTCAGCTCCTTAACTGTGCCACCCTGTTTTTAAAGGGACCAAAAGTATTGGACAAATGACTCCAAGGCTATTTCATGACAGGTTTGTGGGCAATCCCTTTGTTATGTCATTCTCATTAAGCAGATGAAAGGGCCGGAGTTGATTTGAGGTGTGGTGTTTGCATTTGGAAGGTTTGCTGTGAAGGAAACATGTGGTCACAGGAGCTCTCCATGCAGGTGAAACAAGCCATCCTTAAGCTGCAAGAACAGAAAAAAAACCCATCCAAGAAATTGCTACAACATTAGAAGTGGCAAAATCTACAATTTGGTACATCCTGAGAAAGAAAGAAAGAAACTGGTGAACTCATCAATCCAAAAAGACCTGGGAGCCCACGGAAGAAAACAGTGGTGGATGATCGCCGCATACTTTCTTTGGTGAAGAAGAACCCGTTCACAACATCAACTGAAGTCCAGAACACTCTCAGTGAAGTAGGTGTATCTGTCTCTAAGTCAACAGTAAAGAGAAGATCCATGAAAGTAAATACAAAGGGTTCACATCTAGATGCAAACCATTCATCAATTCCAAAAATAGACGGCCAGAGTTAAATTTGCTGAAAAACACCTCCAGAAGCCAGTTCAGTTCTGGAAAAGTATTCTATGGACAGATGAGACAAAGATCAACCTGTACCAAATGATGGAAGCCAAAATTTTGGAGAAGAAAGGGAACGGCACATGATCCAAGGCACACCACATCCTCTGTAAAACATGGTGGAGGCAACATGATGGCAGGCCATGCATGGCTTTCAATGGCACTGGGTCACTTGTGTTTATTGATGACATAACAGCAACAAGAGTACCCCGGATGAATTCTGAAGTGTACCGGGATATACTTTCAGCCCAGATTCAGCCAAATGCTGCAAACTTGATTGGACGGCGCTTCATAGACAGATGGATAATGACCCCAAGCATACAGCCAAAGCTACACAGGAGTTCATGAGTGCAAAAAAGTGGAACATTCTTCAATGGCCAAGTCAATCACCAGATCTTAACCCAATTGAGCATGCATTTCACTTGCTCAAATCCAGACTTAAGAGGGAAAGACCACAAACAAGCAAGACCTGAAGGCTGCGGCTGTAAAGGCTGGCAAAGCATTAAGAAGGAGGAAACCCAGCTTTTGGTGATGTCCATGGGTTCCAGACTTAAGGCAGTGATTGCCTCCAAAGGATTCGCCACAAAATTTTGAAAATAAAAATATTTTGTTTGGGTTATGTTTATTTGTCCAATTACTTTTGACCTCCTAAAATGTGGAGTGTTTGTAAAGAAATGTGTACAATTCCTACATTTTCTAACACATATTTTTTGTTCAACCTTCAAATTAAACGTTACAATCTGCACTTGAATTCTGTTGTAGAGGTTTCATTTCAAATCCAATGTGGTGGCATGCAGAGCCCAACTCGCGAAAATTGTGTCACTGTCCAAATATTTCTGGCCCTGACTGTAGTTAAGTAATAATAAATAAGACTACTGGAACCTGGAAGTTACTGACAGTAAGACAGAGGTGGAGCTTTGATGATAAAATTGCATTAGTAAATTGCAATTTTCAATTTAGACACATTCTTTTATGGGTGATTTAAGAACCATACACCGTTAATAATATTTTATTGCTAAGTACAATAGCATAAAAGAGGATTTAAAAAAATCCTCCAAAAATTCAAAAATACAGCAAAAAGGCAGTGATGCTTACCTGCCCAAGCCTCCAAACAAATCACTATCAGGATGCAGTGTACTCATATAGTTAAGATGGCGGCAACACAGGTGCAAGAATACCGATGAACAACCGCTCGCAAACCTACCCAAACAATGGAGGGGGGGGTTGCTTGGTATATTAATGCACAATGAAGACTTGAATGTGGCGCTGTTCACACTATGGCAATGCACAGCATCCAGGTAAACAGCCTATTAGTTACGCCCTTCTATTAGAACAGGCGGGCTGCCCAGCACTATCAAAATGCATCCCATGTGAACAGACACCACAGTTTACAAGACCGAATCGGTCCAACTGAAGCCTGAAAAATCCGTGACGAGGGTTACGAGCTTAAGTATTTTTGCCATAAATATCAACTAATACCCACATTTTTGATATGTGTTTTTTGCACCTATTTTTCAGGGTACAGTTGGGCCCATTTGGTTTTGTAAACTGTGGTGTCTGTTCACATGGGATGCATTTTGATAAATGCTGGGCAGCCCGCCTGTTCTAATAGAAGGGCGTAACTAATAGGCTGTTTACCTGGATGCTGTGCATTGCCATAGTGTGAACAGCGCCGCATACAAGTCTTCATTGTGTATTAATATACCAAGCAACTGCCCCCCCATGGATTGGTAGGTTGTGAGCAGTTGTCTCATCGGTATTCTTGCACCTGTGTTGCCGCCTCTTAACTAAATGGGTCCACTGCATCCTGATAGTGCATTTATTTGAAGGCTTGGGCAGGTAAGCATTTTGCTGTATTTTTTAATATTTTATTGCCCCAAAAAAACAGAAAATTCATTTATAAAATTCAGTGGGATTTCTTGATATCTTTTGTTTCCCTCACTAAATATTAGGATATCGAAGAAAAAACTTGGCACTCAATTGGATGATGTGATTGAATTAAAGTTCCTTTTATTATTGTATTCACACTTAAACGTTTTTCGACCTTGCGCATTCCTCAGCGACGCAGATCACACTACACAAGCGCAGTCTCACTGTGGTTCTCCTTCGAGGGCATTCGTTCTAATAAAAGGGCTGATGTAAGACTGTGAAATCAATAATAAAAGGAACTTTAATTCATCACATCATCAATTGAGTGCCAAGTTTTCATTGATACTACGTACGGGCTGGATACCCTACTTGTGCACCATCACCATTTGTCACAGGAGTGCCGTATATAATCCTATAAATGTTAGGATATGTTGATGGACCGCTGCATCTACTGTATCATACTTGTAGGAATGTAAACCCCTAATACAGCATGGGCCTTATACAGCCTTCTATATTGGCGTTCTCATGTTGGGATATGACTGAAGTTGTGTCCTAACAGGGTATGATGTATCTTACGGGGCCAAGCTTTCTGTCAGGAGAAGAGTCTTTCCTTCTCAGATTACACACACACAAAGGAAACTCCACGAACAATGTTGCACAGTAACTGCCTCTAGCAGAAGATGATGATGGTGGTAGTTGTTGGTACATTTGAGAACAAGTCATGAAGCAGCCGAAAGGATTTAAAACAGAAGTCTTTTTACAGTCACGGTTGATAATTGATGTGTACCTGCAGACAGGCACATCTTAGTAAACTCTGGTTTTATTAAGCCTGTATATTTGTTGTGAATGTGTTATAAATGAATTCTGAGCCTCTGGTGTTACAAACAGTACTGAACCATTCAATGAAGATTGTGAAGATGGCAATCAGGAGTTACAGACTGGTCTTATATAAGGGAGGTTCCCTCCCATCAGGGTTGCCGGTGATCAATTGTTCTTGTCTCAACATTGGTTCCTGGTTCACTTGGAAGCTTGCTGATCTTGCCTGCATCTTCTGCTAACAGATAAGATATTTTCTGCTTTTATTTATGTGCTTGCTTTTTGAATTTTTTCCTGCACTCTGAGGTCAGCCAGGTCCCCTCCGGGGGCTTGTGCTCCCTCAGTTTATCTAAGCCACTGTTTATTTGTTCATTTGCCTTTTCCAGTTTTTTCAGTGGCTGCGGCTTAGTTTTGTTACACCAGAGAACTAATTTAGGTGGTAGAGGTCGGTGATCTCAGGTGTTTTTGCAATTAGTAGAGTTGGTATTTTTTAGGGCTTTTTGGATTGCAGTAAGTGTCCCTTCCTATCCTTTTCTTTCTAGGAAGATTGGCCCCAACGTTTGCTCATACTATTTTCTGTCTGTGTCTGTACTTCCTCTTGTAAAACCGCCATTACATGTTTGGGGGCTTCCTATGTTCTTTGGGGATCTGCTCCGGGGCAGAAGCTTCCTCTTTCTATCTTTAGGTGTAGTAAACCTCTCAGGCTGTGACGAGGCGTCCTAGGACCAACGTAGGTATGCTCCACGGCTGCCTTTAGTTGTGGTGGTTAGTCCAGGGTACTGCAATCCAGTAGATTCCAACCTCTCTGGTGTATTGCCGTTTTTGCCTCCTCTCCTCAGCTACCAAATCATAAACAGTATCACCGGCCAAACTGAAATATTAATGGTACTCAACAGAAGGAAAAATAGTGAAAAAAAAAAAAGTTGTCAGAGTTGTCAGAGTTTTTTTTTTTTTTCTGTTTGTTTGCATTTTTTTTCCCCTCTTTTTCTCTGGTGCTGAGGATTTTTTTTTCTCTCAATGGAGTTTGCACAGTTGTCTGCCGTGTGGATCAGCTTGCCACTGGAGTTCGGAGTATTGCTACCTATCTTGCCAGGGTTGCCGGTTGTGGAACCCTAGGATCCCCATGCCAGATTTGTTTTTTAGGGGATCGAGCTAATTTCTGAATTTCAAAAATAACTGTAAGTTGTTTTTTGCCTTAAAACCTAAGTCCTCAGGGAACGCAGCCAGCAGGTTCAAATTGTCATCTCTCTCCTGCGGCGTGATCCTCAAGATTGGGTTTTTCCCTGACACCTGGGGACCCTGTTTTGAGTAAGTTGATGCATTTTTTCTGGCTCGGGGTTATTGTACGATGAACCTAATGCACTGATCAACTGAAAAAACCTTGTTGGCATTAAATCAGGGGCTTGAGGACACGAGTTATACTGCAGAAATTCAAAAGTGGGCGTCCTGACCAAATGGAATGATGTGCTTTGGCAGCCCTTTTTTGGGAGGGGGTCTAGGAATGTAAAAGATTTATGGTGGGTTTCCCTGCTCCTTGGTCTCAATGTTCTATGTCATTAGCGATTCAAAAATTTACAGACTTTGCTGAGCTAGAGGTATGCTGGAATATTGTTCCTTGTGAACCAGCTTCTGAACCCAGCAGTGGATGAGTGGCTTCTGGGGAAGCACATGGGTTTCGAAAAGCAAAGGGTTTGTTTTACTGTGGTGACGCCTCTCATGCTATTTCTTGCCCTAAGGGGGAAACATTTTTGCACGCCAGTTGTTTGGGTAGTGTTCAGACTAAATTTCGTTGACTGTTACCCTGATTTGCTCCCTGTCCACATTTTCCTCAGGCTTTTGTTGATTCGGAGCACTATTAACCTGAGGATTTATTTTGCAAACGTTGTGGGGTTCCCTTGATACCCCACGGGAAGTCTATTCCCCTACGGGATTGATTTCTTCCCCTTTGGCTGAGAATAAACCCCTTTTTTTCCCACTCAGGTGGGTAATAGGGTTCAACCGCATAAGGAATTGCAAATTTTTTGGTGCTGCAAATCTGCTGAAATTTATTGTACTAGGTTTCCCTTGGTTCAGTCTCATAACCGTTTTTGGATTGGAAATCTGTGCTGTAACCATTGGGGTGCCAATTTGTTTAATGCCCCACCCTGTTTTTTCTGCCCCCCCCAGGTCAGGATGTTCCGACTTTTTGAAGATTTTTCTGATGTGTTTAGCGAAAGTAAATCTGCACCCCTTTCCCCCCCATAGGAGCTAACTGCGCTATTGAATTAGTCCTGGTATAAATCCCCTAAAGGTCGCCTTTTTAATTGTCTGTACCGAACAACGCTATGCGGTCTTATATCAAGGATCTTGGGAAGGGTATATCAACCATCCTCCCTTCAACCCGGGTCCGGTTTTTTCTTTGTGGCCAAAAAGGGATGGTTCAATAAGGCCGGTATTGATTATCGCTCTTGAACAATATCACTGGAAATATAATATCCGTACCCTTGATTTCTGAACTTTTTTTTCCAGGGTGAAAATGCACTTGGTTTACCAAGCTTGACCCAGGGGGCGTATAACCCCTTTTTCGCTTAAGCAGGGGATGAATGGAAGCGGCATTTAATACCCCAAGGGGCATTTTGAGTCCTAGTGATGCCCTTGGGCTCACTAATTGCTCCTTCCGTCTTTCCAGTCCCTTCAAATGATATTTTCAGGATTTTGGGAAATTTTTTTTGATTGTTTAATTTGGATGATTTTGATTTTTTCCAAAGACTGGGATTCATTGAAAATGTTGGGAAACTGTTTCCAGATTTTGAGAGAGAATGCTCTGTATGTGAAGGGATCAAAGTGTCTTTTGGAGTACAGAGGATCTCATTTTGGGATTCATTTTGTCCCCATCTGTTATTGAAATGGACCCGGTCAAGGTTCAGGCCATCTGTGATTGGGTCCAACCTACATCATTAAAGGCTCTTCAGAGATTCTTGGGTTTTGCCAAATTTTTATCGTAAATTTATTGGTAATTTCTCTGTTATTGTTAAACCATTGACTGATTTGACCAAAAAGGGTTCTGATGTGGTGAATTGGCCTCCTGAGGCAGTCTCTGCGTTTCAGGAACTTTAGCAGAGATTCACTTCTGCTCCTGTTCTACGGCAGCCTGATGTTTCTCTGCCATTTCAGGTGGAGGTTGATGTCTCTGAAATTGGGGCAGGTGCCGTTTTGTCCCAAAGAGATCCAGAGACCTCTAAAAGTAACCCTTGTGCCTTTTTCTCTCAAAAATTTTCTTCAACTGAACGTAATTATGACGTGGGTAATCGGGAGTTATTGGCCATGAAGTGGGCTTTTGAAGAGTGGAGACATTGGCTGGAGGGAGCCAAACATGAGGTGGTGGTCCTCACGGACCATAAATCTGGTTTATCTGGAATCAGCCAAGCGACTTAATCCTAGACAGGCCAGGTGGGCCTTTTTTTCACACGTTTTAATTTTGTGGTTTCCTTTCTTCCTGGCACTAAGAATGTTAAGGCGGATGCCCTCTCGAGGAGTTTCCTTGCGGACTCTCCTGATTTTATCTGATCCTGCTGTTATTTTGAAAGAGGGTGTAGTTCTTTCCGCCATCTTGCCAATTTGAGACTGGCTCTGGAAGGGTGTCAGGAGGATAAACCCGAGCGCTGCCCTATTGGAAATTGTTTGTCCCAGACCGGTGGAAAAAGTGTGATGTCTGAGATTCATTGTTCCGGCGTTGGCCGGTCATCCCGGAATTTTTTGGTACCAGAGACTTGGTTAGTCGGTCCTTTTGGTGGCTACTTTGTCTCGTGACGTCAGGGAATTTGTGCAGTCCTGCGGGACTTGCTCTCGCTCCAAGCCTTGCTCTCACTCTAGTGGTTTGTTGATGCCATTGCCTGTGCCCAAGAGACCATGGACCCATATCTCTATGGATTTCATTTCCGACCTTCCTGTTTCTCAGAGAATGACTGTTATCTGGTGATTTGTGATAGGTTTTCCAAGATGATACATCTTGTGCCATTACCTAAGTTGCCTTCCTCCTCCGAATTGGTGCCTTTGTTCCTTCAGCACGTGGTTCGTTACACGGCATTCCTGAGAACATTGTGTCTGACAGAGGAGTCCAGTTGTTTCCAGATTTTGGAGGACTTTTTGTTCTAAACTTGGTGTTCAATTGCCTTTCTCCTCGGCTTTTCATCCTCAGACCAATGGACAAACTGAGAGAACAAACCAGACATGGGGACTTATCTGAGATGCTTTGTGTCTGCTGATCAAGATGACTGGGTCTCTTTTTGCCTTTAGCTGAGTTTGCTCTTAATAATAGGGCTAGCTCTGCCACTTTGATGTCTCCAATTTTCTGCAATTTTTGGTTTCACCCTCGATTTTCTTCGGGACAAACGAGGCTTCTGTCTGTCCAGGTGTTGACTCTGTTGTGGAGCGTATGCAGCAGATTTGGGACCAGGTAGTGGAGAGGTTTGTCCCTCTCTCAGGAGAGGGCCCAGCGGTTTGCCAACCGGCGTAGGACTGCTGGTCCTCGGTTTGAAGTGGGGGACTTGGTCTGGTTGTCCTCAAGAAATATCCTATGAGAGTTGCATCTCCTAAGTTTAAGCCTAGGTTCAATGGACCTTATAAGATCATGGAGATTCTTAATCCTGTTTCCTTTCGTTTACTTCTTCCAGGACATTTAAGATCCATAACGTGTTCCACAAGTCCTTATTGAAGAGGTTTGTCGAGCCAGTGGTTCCTATGGCTGCGCCTCCTGACCCTGTTTTGGTTGAGGGCAATCTGGAGTATGTGGTTGAGAAAATATTGGATTCTCGTTTTTCTAGACTGAAACTCCAGTATTTGGTTAAGTGGAGAGGTTATGGTCAGGAGGACAATTCTTGGGTGTTTGCTTCGGACATCCATGCTAGGAGACTGATCTGTGCGTATCACAGAGCTCATCCTGACCGACCTGGTTGCCCAAATGAGGGTTCGGTGACCCCTCCTCAAGGGGGGGGTACTGTTGTGAATGTGTTAGAAATGAATTCTGAGCAGAAGCTCCCTCTGGGTGTTACAAACAGTACTGAACCATTCAATGAAGATTGTGAAGATTGGCAATCAGGAGTTACAGACTGGTCTTATATAAGGGAGGTTCCCTCCCATCAGGGTTGCTGGTGATCAATTGTTCTTGTCTCAACTTTGGTTCCTGGTTCACTTGAAGCTTGCTGAGTCTTGCCTGCATCTTCTGCTAACAGATAAGATATTTTCTGCTTTTATTTTTGTGCTTGCTTTTTGCATTTTTTCCTGCACTTCTGTGGAGGTCAGCCAGGTCCCCTCCTGGGGCTTGTGCTTCTCTCAGTTTATCTGAGCCACTGTTATTTGTTCATTTGCCTTTTCCAGTTTTTTCAGTGGCTGCGCTTAGTTTGTTACACCAGAGAACTAATTTAGGTGGTAGAGGTCGTGTGATCTCAGGTGTTTTTGCAATTAGTAAGTTGGTATTTTTTAGGGTTTTTTGGATTGCAGTAAGTGTCCTTCCTATCCTTTTCTTTCTAGGAAGATTGGGCCCCAACGTTTGCTCATACTATTTTCTGTCTGTGTCTGTATTACCTCTTGTCTAACCGCCATTACATGTTTGGGGGCTTCCTATGTTCTTTGGGGATCTGCTCCGGGGCAGATAGCTTTCCTCTTTCTATCTTTAGGTGTAGTTAACCTCTCAGGCTGTGACGAGGCGTCTAGGACCAACGTAGGTACGCTCCACGGCTGCCTTTAGTTGTGGTGGTTAGTCAGGGTACTGCAATCCAGTAGATTCCAACCTCTCTGGTGTATTGCCGTTTTTGCCTGCTCTCCTCAGCTACCAAATCATAACAATATTTCTTCTTCAGCACGATGCTGTTTCTGCCCTGAGGTAATTCTTCCTCCTAGAGGTGCAATGGTAGCCTTCCTCATATGAAGACTATTAACTCCTCTTATCGTGTCAGTCCCCTTTTTAAGCAAAGGCAGGGAGAAGGTAGGTAATTCCCTCATTTACAAAATGGCTTCCTCTT
The DNA here is from genome assembly GCA_033576555.1 of Oophaga sylvatica. Lineage (NCBI taxonomy): Eukaryota > Metazoa > Chordata > Amphibia > Anura > Dendrobatidae > Oophaga > Oophaga sylvatica. The sequence continues at coordinate 8,519 of JARQOD010010564.1, read as the reverse complement.
CTCAAGTTGTCTGACCACCAACTGCCACTTCAAATTTTAAAACTCTCTCCCAGAACTTGGCTCCTCCCCCTTTCTATGTGACTGTAGAGCTGCAGTCATTGGCTGACTGCCCTGAGGCATTTTCCAGAACCTTCTGCATACTAAAACATAGCTGGGTCACCTGATCAAGCCTTGAGATTAATCATTTTAGTGCTGCCTGTCAGCAGGTCTCACAATGTATTTAAAATGCACAGGGCACATAAAAATTCACAGCATTTATATGAAAACACACTATATATCTGGTATCCCATAGAAATGACCACTTTGTGGGATACCACATATATATATACAGTATGAGCCCCTACATAGCCTCCCATAAACAGTGTGAGCCCTGCATAGCCACTCTATATACAGCATGAGCCCTACATAGCCTCCCAATATACAGTATGAGCCCCCACATAGCTTCCTATATACAGTATAAATCCTCAAAGTGCCTCCTATATACAGTGAGCCCCCCACAGAGCCACCTACATACAGTATGAGCTCCCACATAACCCCTTATATTCAGTATGAGCCCCATATAGCCTCCTATATACAGTATAATCCCCTATAGAATCTCTACATACAGTGAGAGGCCCCACATAGCATCTCTTTATACACTATGTTCCCTCACATTGTCCCCTATATACAATATAAGCCCCTACATAGCTCCCCTATATACAGTTTGAGCTACCACATATCCTACAAAATGCAGTATGAGCCCCCACATAGCCTCCTAAATACAATAAGAGCCTCTACATGCCTCTTATATACAGTATGAGCTCCCAGATAGCCTCCTATATACAGTGTAAGCCCCTACATAGCCTCCTAAATACAGTATGAACCCCCACATAGCAGCGCCATCCTCCACAATGTTTCAAGGCTGTCTGCATCCTGAGGATGTGAATAGTGGTGACATTGGGAAGTGGGCATCTGCAGAGGGGGTGGCGGGCATGGTGCTGCCCGTTAGCCACTGTTTTCAACCCTTTGGCCATCTTGGTTTGCTGACCAGACTGGAACAGCTGGAGTTCCAGACGTGGCTTGCGGGCCAAACTTTGCCCAGCTCTGTCTTATAGAATAAAATGAAGAAGTGAATTAACACAGACAATATTAGGAAAAAATACATGAACAGTAGGTGGAGGAATTTAGTCTTATCTATTGCATGGGATTCCTTCATATGCATTTATGTACCTCAAAAGGATCTATTGAGTTTAGACAGATGAGTAGTCATAGGACATCTGCTTTGTTTTCTGTTACTTAACCATAGAGTTTTAGACAATGCAGGGTGCGCTAGGACATGGGGTGTATTGGTTGTCCTAAAGTCTGTAATAGACTTTCCAGTGTAGCTTTGTCAAAAAGTAAGCTACTGTACAGGGAATTGAAAATTCCCCACAGCACTTGTACTCAGAGATAAAAGGAAGATTCTTCATCTTTCTCTGATGAACCCTAGAAAATATTTTCATCTAAGGTCCCACTCAAATCAGGGACTATGTGTAGAATTTTTAACCACTTTACTTATATTACTTTCATCCTAAACATACCCAAATCAATTAATGAAAGTCATGTGTCTGTGAATTCATTTCATGTCTTACAGTGCTTGAGTGACACACAATGCAACAGCATCACCACATGGAAAGTCTGCCAGTTCCCGACTCTCCTCTGAGTCAGGGTGGCTGCCCAGATATTTATGAATGGCTCTCACCACCCGCGGCCGCCATAGCCACCCTCTGGGCCAAATGACTAACAGGTTACCCAGCCAAGGGCTGAATGCAAATCCAGGAAACACGATCTTTCTCAGCATGCACATAGAGGACACTATAATTATTGCCTTGTTAGTCATTAGCCAGCCATTGTCTCCCTATGATCATCTGTCATGTGGTTGTCCTCTCGTGTATCACATGGCTTCTTTGGCTGATTTACAGAAATTTAATTGCTTGCTCCTTTGACATGAAACTAATTTCTTTTTCTACTCTTTGTATAAAATCACCTATAGAGCATGTTACATATTACCGGAATAAACAAGGAAGAAACAGTAAGAATAGATGAATGAAAGAAAACATATGAAAATGTAGAAAATTAACTGGAACAAAACAAGAGAGAAGTGAAAGAAAATAGAGGAAAAGGGTAGCAGGAAAATGAGGTAAAATTTTTAAAGAAAAAAACAAACAGATAAAGGAAAAAAACTAGCAAAAAGTAAGTAAAAGAGAAAAAGAAACCAGGCAAAAAAGGTAAAAGTCTGGAACACAAAATAAATAAAAAGTGACAAAAGTTGCCAAAATTAGGATTAAATGAGGAAGATTGCTAATTCCCTAGTCTTTTTCCTTCTTTACACTAAATTCCCACAATGGGAAAACAGAGAGAATTTTCTTACTGTGTATTCATGCAAAGCGCTTGAGCTCTGAAGAAATCTTACACCATGCTAAAAAAATATAAAACGCAGTGTAAAATTGCAGATTTTCAGATCCACATCATGTCAATTTCTGCTTAAGACATATTGTATGTAGATATGTCATCTGAAGCAAGAGAATCGAGCGGGACCCAAGTGTCAGTGTGCCGTGCTCCGATCCGCTCGAATGAGACAATAGAAGCACAGATGCCGAGGTGACAGCAAATTTAATTTCTCCCTCTCCTCTGTTGCCAGTGTCCGCAGGAATCACACTGCACTCGGGTGAAATTCCGATATGTTTGTCACGCCACACATAGACATGTATGCATGTTTTGCATTTTTTCTCTGTCCAATTTCGATCCCATCCTAGCTAAAAAAAAACCCAGATGAGCACACAGTCATAGAATAACATCGATCCGAACACAATCTAATTTTTATTGGATTGCATTTGTCCGATTTATTCGCAAGTGTGAGTGAGCCCTTAGGTTAAGTTACCATGATGAGGGCTATTCCAGGCATTTTCTGATGTTGAAGATTTTCCGCACCTATTAGGTAAATTTAAGTTTTTTTCAATGCATTTTTTTTTGTTGTGTTTTATTGAGTTTTTGGAGCTGCAAATTTAATCTCGTGTTGCTTTATCATGTTTTACATAAGGCCTGTTTGTTTTTGATACTTCTTGGTATTTGTTATGTTGTGGATTTCAAAAATACACCGCAGTCAGTTTTGCATAAAAAAAAAAAGAAGTGGGCATGAGATTTCTATAAATCCCATCTACTTTGCTGGAACGGTAAAACTCAACAAAAACTGGGAACTTAACCTTACTCTTGTATTTCTTCGTATTTCTGTGTGCTTCCTGTTTGCTATTTGTCTGCACCTGTCTTTTTCTCATTACTCCTTGTTTTTGGTATTGCCCTTATTAACCTTGGATTTTACTTTTTTATGTTTTGTTTTGATCCCATTCATCAACTATCATGTTCTTTTACGTTTCAGTATATTAATTGATATAGAAAATACTGCCGCACGCACTCCAACAGGTTTATATTTGTATTAGAAGGAGTTAGTGATGAGCAAACGGGTGTAATCCTAGTATCTTCGGTATGCTTCAATAATATGTTCGAGTCCCGCGGCTGCATGATTCGGGGCTGTTAGACAGCCGCAACACATGCCACTTATTGCCTAACAAACAGGCAATCCCCACATTCGTTGTGGCTGTCAACAGCCCCGAATCATGCAGCCGTTAGGACTCAAAACATAGTCGAGCATGCCCAAAGATACTCGGATAACAGGGTGAAGTTGAAGGTCTGTTTTAGGCACATAAATAGAATTACTGGTCACAACACAGCACCGGACATTCGATCAGTTGCTCTAAGCGCTATCACATTTTATTTCTCCTGTTAATCTTTACTGAGAACCATGGACACAATTTATGAAAACTAGTACAAACATTAGAAATGGGGCTGAAAATGATCTAATTGCTTTAAGTCACAAGCTTTTTAGCACCAGGTTTCCAGTTATGAGAATGTTTTGCTTATCATTGAAATAAAAATTGTAAATTGGCAATCAAAATAAAACTTTTTCCTAGGATCCATAAGAGCTGTATGAGAAGCTATGTGCAGGTTTCATAGGAGACAATGATAAAAGTACTGATGTTTATCCTGAGAATGCAACATGGTCCAGCTATTAAAATAAAGTCAGTGTTTTATAGGAGATCCGTTCTATTCTGACACCTAATGTCTCATTCAGATGTCATTGATTTTCTTGTACAAGAAAATCCGTCCGCGGTTCATCAGTGTTTTTTGATCAGGGAGTCATCAGAGTTTGGTCAGTTTAAGTTTTTACCATGAGAGCTTGGACTGAGTTTCACCAGTTTTTTTAATCTGATGAGAAAAAAAAAGTTTTTTCTCTTTTCCGATAATAATAATAATAATAATAATAATCTTTATTTATATAGCGCCAACATATTCCGCAGCGCTTTACAGTTTAAACAGTTTCAAAACACAAGTCATAGGTAACAACGTTAACAATACAATAATTAAAGCAAAATAACCGACCCTGCTCGTGAGAGCTTACAATCTACATGAGGTGGGGGAGATACAAAGTACAGGTGTGTATATACAATGGTGCATTTACAATGAGGTCCAGCCATCTTGAGGGAGTGAGGGATGGATGGAGATAGTGAATGGGCTACACACATACACACTTAAACATAGAACGACTTTGGTTAGTGAATGTGATAGGCCACTCTGAACAAATGTGTTTTGAGGGAGCGCCTGAAACCATGCAAATTGTGGATAGTCCTAATTTTCTTGGGGTAGAGCATTCCAGAGGATTGCGCAGTGCGGGAGAAGTCTTGGAGTCGGGAGTGGGAGGTACGGATTAGTGCAGAGGTTAGTCGAAAGTCGTTTGCAGAGCGCAGCATCGTTAGGCCGATAGATAGAAATGAGGGAGGAGATGTAGGGGGGTGCTGCACTGTGGAGAGCTTTGTGGGTGAGAACCAGTACTTGAATTGGATCCTATAATGAATGGGCAGCCAGTGTAAGGATGGCGAAGAGCGGACGAGTCCGAGTACCGATTAGCCAGATGGATGACCCTGGCTGCTGCATTAAGGATGGACTGGAGAGGGGATAGTCGAGTTATGGGGAGGCCAAGTAATAGAGCGTTTGCAGTAGTCCAGGCGGGAGTGGATCAATGCACAGTGAGGGTTTTTGTTGTTTCCAGGGTGAGAAAAGGGCGGATTTAGAGTTTTTTAGGTGTAGACGGCAAGAGGGGGCAAGAGATTGTATATGGAGGTGAAGGAGAGATTGGTGTCAAACATAACACCCAACAGCGAGCCTGCGCCGGGGTGTTATTATGGTGCCGCCCACAGAGAGGGAAATGTCAGATTTAGGGAGGTTAGTAGACGGCGGGAGCAAAGGTTCAGTCTTGGAGAGGTTAAGTTTCATATAGAGAGCGGAATGATGTTGGAGACTGCGGACAGACAGTCGGTGGTGTTCTGTAGAACAGGGGGGGTAAGGTCGGGGATGACGTGTATAGTTGTGTCATCGGCATAAAGAGGTACGAAAGCCAAATCTGCTGATGGTCTGTCCAATTGGGCCGGTTAGAGAGAGAAGAGAAGGGGGCCAAGGACTGAGCCCTGGGGTACACCGACAGTGAGAGGAAGAGGAGATGACGTGGAGCCAAGAACGAAACACTGAAGGAGCGGTCAGAAAGATAGGAGGAGAACCAGGAGAAAAGTGCCCTTAATACCTAGTGACTGGAGCCTAGACAGTAGGAGACAGTGGTCAACAGTGTCGAAAGCTGCAGAAAGGTCGAGTAGAATGAGCAGAGAGTGGTCGCCGTTACGTTTTGCTTAAAAGGTCATTGGTCACTTTGATGAGTGCAGTTCAGTCGAATGTAGGGGGCGGAAGCCGGACTGTGAAGGGTCTAGGAGGGAGTAAGTGGAGAGGTAAGGGTGAGGCGGGAGTAGACTAGGCGCTCCAAAAGTTTAGAGATGAAGGGGAGATTGGAGACCGGTCTGTAGTTGTTTGTGCAGGAAGGGTCAAGAGCGTGTTTCTTTAGTAAGGGAGTAATGATGGAGTGTTTGAAGGAGGATGGGAAAATGCCAGAGGAGGTGAGAGATTAAAGTTTGTAGTTAGGTGAGTTGTAACAACTGGAGAGAGAGACTGGAGGAGATGTGGGGGATGGGGTCAGTAGTGCATTAGTCGGACGAGAGGAAGAGAGGAGTCTGAGACTTCTTCTTCTGTGATGGGATCAAATGTGGAAAGTGAGCCAGGGGAAATGCAGGGTGGGATGGGAGTCACAGCACTTGGTGGTTGAGAGCAGATTTCCTGACGGAAGTATCTATTTTTCTATAAAGTGGGAGGCCAGGTCGTCAGCACAAATGTCTGTGATAGGGGCTTGTGCTTTTGGCCTGAGGAGGGAGTGAAAAGTGTCAAAAAGTTTCTTGGGGGTTGTTGGCTAGTGGAGGAGATCATGTGGTGAAGTAGGTCTGTTTGGCGAGGTGAAGGGCAGCATTATAAGTTCTTAACATGAATTTAAAGTGGATGAAGTCTTCTGGTGGGGTTTTTCTCCAGAGGCGTTCAGCACTCCTAGAGCATCGCTGAAGAAGTCGAGTTTGCAATGTGAGCCAGGGCTGTTTTACTGTGTGTTTGGAGGTTCTGAGGGTGAGCGGTGCTACTTGTCAAGGGTGCTTTTAAGAATGTCATTGTAGTGATGAACAGCCGTCAGGACAGGAAAAAGAGGAGATTGGGGACAGCGATGAGTGTAGGGAGTCTGAAAGTGTCTGAGGGTTAATGGCTTGTAGATTTCTGAATGTGTGGTAGGTAGGAGTGTGCTGGGGTGGTGGAGGATTTGTGAGCGTGAAGGAGAGAATGTTGTGGTCAGAGAGGGAAGCGGTGAGTTATTTAGGTGGGAGATTGAACAGAGGCGGACAAAGACCAGGTCAAAGGTGTTGCCATCCTTGTGTGTCTCAGAGGTTGAAAGCTGTGAGAGGCTAGAGAAGTGGTTAGTGATAGAAGCTGAGATGCAGATGTGGAAGTAGGGCTGTTAAGGGGATGTTGAAGTCTCCAAGGATAGGGTTGGTAGTTCTGAGGACATGAAGTGCGGCAGCCAGGCTGAAAGTGGTCAAGGAACTGGGTGGGTGAGCCTGGGGGCCGATATATGACCGCTACTCTGAGGGAGAGGGGATGGAAAGCCTGATGGTGTGGACCTCAAAGAAGGGAATGAGAGTGATGGAATTGGGGGATGACCTGGAAAGTGCATTGTGGGGACAGGAGTATGCCAACTCCACCACCCTGTCTGTTTGTGGGTCTCGGGGAATGGGAGAACTGTAAACCACCATAGGAAATGGCAGCAGGGGAGACAGTGTCAGAATCCTGAATCCAGGTTTCAGTGAGGGCCAACAGATTAAGAGAGTGGTTCAGAAAGTAGTTGTGCAGGAAGGATAGCTTGTTGCATGCAGACCGTGGATTCCAGAGGGCACAATTGAAAGAAGGAGATGAGGGAGTGCAAGTAATATTAATAAGATTATTATGGTTTCGATATGAGGTAGGGTAGGGATTGAGGTTGGGGGATGGTGGACCAGGGTTGGGGAGATGTCCCCTGAAATCAGTAGGAGTAGGAAGATAAAGAGCAGGTATTTGTTGGAATTGTAAGTAGGTTTTTTATGTGATGTGTTTGGGCAAGATGGGCTGAGGTTTTTTTAGGAAGGTGAGGAGTGCTTGGGAGCTGTACATGGGGGAGGGAAGGATAGAGGGGCTGATGTGTATGAGTCGTGATGGAGGGGGGATGGGGCGGTGAATGTGGATGGCAAGGGAACACAGGAGGAAATAGATAAAGTACATAAAAGAAAAATAAGGCAAAGTGTGGGGGGACTGATTCCAGCCCTGATTAACTCCATGAATAACTGCCGTTTTCAAGATGCTTTTTTTCTGTGATGCTTAACTTCTGGGGGTGCATGCGCCCCCACAATGCATGCGCCCCTTGACTACTCCTAAATATATAGTCCACACTACAGGGTCAGAAAGTGGGATTGTGGGAGCTGCTTTGGGATAATTTGCCAGCTGGGGCCAGCACACCAGGGGGTGGTTAGATCATCAAAGGCACTATACCTGGCAACATCTATATGTTATAGCACTTTCCACCTGATAGCATCTACAGAGGCCCCAGTCACACGAATACACAGCAGTAAGTATTAAGCACAGTGCACAGTGAGATCTAGCAGACCATGAATAACGATGGCAATCGAGTGCTGCCCAACTTTTTCACGGACTTTTAGGGCTTGCATTGCCGATTTTAATCCAATACTCAGATTAAAATTGGACATGCCTCCTCAATTTTGCACAAAAACGTTCATTCCACAAAATATCATGTACATGTGAATAGCCTCAATCATTATTATTATCTGTCTGTGAAAAAAAAAGAAATGGATGTAAGAATGAGCAATTAGTTTCAAGTGATATCTTCAATTCTGCCAAATTATAACACGACAGTTACATCCAAATGACTGACAAAAATATATACACTGTAGACGATGGTTTTCAGGTCAATAACAATAATAATAATAATTTTATTTCTATAGCGCCAACATATTCCGCAGCACTTTACATTATAAGGG
>JARQOD010010563.1:0-26880 GCA_033576555.1 Oophaga sylvatica | reverse complement strand
TTACGAGTGTGATTCGAGAAACTTGGGCAAGTCTCTCGCATCAATACCCAGCACTACCTCGGACCGGAGTGTGCGGCTGCATAGAAATACATGCAGCTGCACACTCCGGTCCTGAGTGACGGCGTCAGTGCCGGATATTGATGCAAGAGACTCGCGCGAGTTTCTCGAATCACACTCGCAAGTGTTATCCCAGCCTAACAGTAGAAATTGACTCCAAAAATTGTTATGCAATTTTTACTGAGTTAGTCAATACCCCATATGTTGGGGAAAATGATTGTTTAGGCGCACAGCAGGGCTCTGAAGGGAAGGAGCACTGTTTGACTTTTTGAACTCAAAATTGGCTGGAATCACTAATGGACGCCATGTCGCCTTTGAAGATCTCTGGATGTGCCTAAACAGAGTAAACCCCCCACAAGTCACACCATTTTGGAAACTAGACCCTCAAGGAATGTATACAGATGTGTAGTGAGCACTTTGAACACCGGGGTGCTTCACAGAAGCTTATAACTTAGAGCTGTGAAAAAAAAATTACATTTTTCTCGCAAAAATGTTCTTATAGCCCCAAATTTCGCATTTTCACAAGGGTAACAGGAGAAACTGCATGATACAATTTGTTATGATATTTCTCCTGAGTACTCCGATACCCCATATGTGGGGGAAAACTACTATTTGGGTGCACAGCAGGGCTTGGAAGGGAAGGAGAGGAGCATCATTGAACTTTTGAACTCAAAATTTTCTGAAATCATTAGTAGACGCCATGTCTCATTTGAAGAGCCCCTGATGTGTCTAAACACTGGAAACCCCCACAACTTACCCAATATTGGAAACTAGATGCCTCAAGGAATGTATCTAGATATGTGGTGAGCACCATGAACCCGCAAGTGTTTCTCAGAAGTTTATAACATTAAGTTGCAAAAATAAAACATTACTTTTTTCCCACAAAAATGTTCATTTAGCCCCATTTTGTTTTATTTTATCAAGGGTAATAGGATAAATTGCGCAATACAAGTTGCTGTGCAGTTTCTCCTGACTATTCAGATATGTCCCATATGTGGGGGAAAACTAATGTTTGGGTGCATGGCAGGGCTTGCAAGGGAAGGAGCATCATTTGACCTTTTTAAATTAGCTGTAATCATTAGCAATTGCCATAAATGGTTTAAAGAGACCCTGATGTGCCTAAACAGTGTAACCCCCCACAAGTGATGACATTTGGAAACTAGACCCCTCAAGGAATGTATCTAGGTGTATGGGGAGCACCTTAAACCCCCAAGTGCCTCACAGTAGTTTATAACGATGAGCTGTAAAAATAAAAAAAACACATTTTTCCCACAAAAATGTTTTTTTATCCCAATTTTTTTTTTTCATAAGGAGAAATTGCACCATATAATTTGTGGTGCAATTTCTCCTGAGTACACTAATACCCCATATGTGGTCAAAAACTACTTTTGAGGCACAGTGCAAAGCTCAGAAGGGAAGAAGCGCCATACTGGAGTTCAGATTTAGCTGGAATGGTTTGAGGGTGCTATGTCACATGGACAGAGTTCTTGAGGTGCCAGAACAGCAGAAACCACCTATATGTGATGTAACTTTACAAATTGCACCTCTTAATGAATTGATCTAGGGGTGTAATGAGAATGCTGACACCGCATGTGCCTCACAGAAATTTATATCATTTGACAGTGAAGAAAGAATAATTACATTTTTACCTCTAAAATACTGGCTGTTTTAGCCCCAAATTTTTAATTTTCATAAGGTCTAATAAAAAAAAATGGATCTCTAAGGCTACTTTCACACTTGCGTTTTATCGCGCAGCGCATCGTGCGCTATCGGACGCATGCGCAATGTTCCCCTATCTTTAACATGGCAGGCGCCGCAGGGTCTAGCGCTTGCACGCGTTCATGTGCGTTTGTCGTGCGCTGCGCATTTTCCCGGTGTGCGCCCATACGCGCTAGATGCTACATGTTGCATTTTTTTTCGCCCAACCGCTTTTAAAAAACGCGTGCGCACATGTGCGCATGCTATGAGCAAAAAATAACATTGCAGTCTATGGGGGCGCTGGCGTGCGCATGGCTTTGCACTCGTCAGCGCTTTTGCACGCACGTGATTTTTCTGTAAATAATGTCTAAACACTTGTTTAAGCCATGATAGAGCCATAGATGATAGAGCCAAAGATGATAGAGCCAGAGTATAGATGATAGAGCCAGAGATGATAGAGCCAGAGGATAGATGATAGAGCCAAAGATGATAGAGCCAGAGATGATAGAGCCAGAGGATAGATGATAGAGCCAGAGATGATAGAGACAGATGATAGATGATAGAGCCAGAGGATAGCTGATAAAGCCAGAGATGATAGAGACAGATGATAGATGATAGAGACAGAGATGATAGAGACAGATGATAGATGATAGAGACAGAGATTATAGAGATAGATGATAGAGACAGAGATGATAGAAATGTGACACATAAACAACCCATGCACCAAAAAAACGCAAACGCATGCAAAAACGCATGAAATCGCAGACAAACGCTGCGTTTTTTTGTCAAAATGCGCATGCTGATGCGACTAAATATCGCAGAGTTTACAAGCGTTTGCATGCGTTTTTTCAATGCGCTTCATGTGCGCTCGAAACGCAGCGCCAATAACGCAAGTGTGAAAGTAGCCTAAGATGTGCAATTTTTTCTAAGTACGCCAATACCCTACATGTAATCGGGAACTACTTTTGAGGCACAGTGCAAAACTCAAAAGGGAAGAGAGTCATAATTTAAACACACAGTAATCTCCAGCGATCTCAGGCAGGAAGGTAGTTATAAAAAATATTCCTTTATTTCTTTTTGTTAAAAGAGCATGTTACAGGTAGTGGATACCCCAGTGGATGGTAAAAAATCAAACGCGTTTCAACTCAAAGGAGTCTTAATCATGGATTACAAATTCTGACAAAATGTGACATTTCAAAAAAAGTCATAATTTAGTGCAGATTTTACTGTTATGGTTTGCGGGTGCCAGGACCCACTGGGGGAGCACCTGAGGTGCCAGAAAAGCAGAAGCCCCCTGAAGTGACCCCATTTTACAAACTTCATGTCACAATCCATTTTTGGATTTGTAGCAGCTCTGGTTCCACTCACATTAAAACTTTTTTCCTTTCAGGCCAGCGGGGGTTAAATGCAGTTTTCCCCCGCTAGCAAGCTGGTGTTACTGCAGTGCTGCTGGGTCAGCTGATATTGCTGGTGACCACTCCCACATCCTTTAAAAGGTCGCCTGATGTATCAGCTGACTGTTGGTGATACAGTTCCTTTTTGGAGACCAACCTTTACAGAAGCAGCTCTCTGGTGTTTGGAGTCCTGTTGTTGTGCTACATGTGGTGTGGAGTTAAGCAGTGGTGTGCACAAGCTAAGTGCTGTATTTTTGTTACTTTGTCCCTTTGGTGTCTGTCTTTTCATTCATATTGTTGTATTAGTGCAGCGTTGGGACCAGTGCTTTCACCTGCCAGCTACCTACTTAGGGATAAGAGCAGAGTGTTAGGAAATATGGCGTAAGTCTTATTGTTCAATCATGCACACTGAGCTCTGCTACATCTGCTTGGAACTTCCCATAGAGGAGAAGGAGAGGCGTCTGCAGCTGATCCTGCACTACCAAGAGAAAGCCACGGAGAGGGAGAGAGCCCAGCAAAAAGCAGAGCTGGAAGAGAGACAGTACCAGCTGGAGTTAGCCCGAATCCAGTGGCATAGTTCTTCCCAGCCCAGCCAGAGCACTTTCCTGTGATGGAAAATGATGGGGACTTGGACACTTTTCTGCGGGCCTTTGAGAAAGACTGCAGATAGTACAAGCTGCCTGAGAAACAATGGGCCAGGTAATTGACCCCCAGGCTAAAAGGCAAAGCTCTGGAGGCTTTTGGTTCTCTCCCGCCAGGCCAAGATGGTGACTATGAGGCCATCAAGCAGGCCCTGATAAAGAAGTACTAGCTAACTCCTGAGATTTACTATAGAAAGTTCCAGAACCTCCAACGTGGCCCACACGACAGTTACAGCAATGTGGTGCATGGACTCAGTACCCACTTTGACCAGCAGATCCAAGGACTATCAGCGACCACCTTTGAGCAGCTGAGGACCTGATGATCAAAGACCAGTTCCTACATCTTTGCCCAGCTGAGGTGCGACAATTCGTGATTGACCAAGAGCCAAAAGACGCGGACAAAGCAGCGCAGATCGCCGACACCTATGAGACTAAAAGGAAACCATAGGTACGGAAGCCAGTCACCGCCAGCTGGAGAGGGGGTAAGTCAGCAACCAACCCCAGTACCCCTGCCAGCCGGCTCACCATAGGCCCTGTCCCCTTTGCCAATACCAGGCCTACGTCCGACCCTCGCAAGTATTTTTCCTGCAATTGGACTGGACACATCAGCGCCACCTGTCCGGAGAAGCAGAAGAACCCCCCAGGCAAGGCCTCTGGGCCTAATGCAGAAAATCTTTTGGTGGGTGGGATGTTGGGAGGGTTAAGGACAACGCGCAGCCGTGTCTCTAGTGGCCTCAAGGACACCTGGGCTGAACGAACCCTCATCCGACCCGAACTGGCGGCCCCTGAAATGATTATTCAGGGGAAAACCCTGACTGTCACCGGGATTGGGGGCATCCACTGTCCCTTGAGGATGGCCCGGGTTTTCATAAATTGGTGTGCCGGGAGTTGGGTGAAGGAAGTGGAATTGTCCGAAAACTTGCCACCGATGTTTTTGTTGGGGACTGATTTGGGGAGAATGCTTGCATATTATGACCCTGACACCTTTCCACAATCTGATACTAAGCGCTATGTTAATGCTATTGATAATTATGTGAAATTGCATGCTTTAACTGACCATGATTTACCTGATAACCATTTTTCGAAAAATGATGATGTGTCTACAGGTACACGAGTGCCCAGCCACATCACCCCACGGGGTGAGGTGGTTGAGGAACCCCTAACAGGAGCAAGCGACAGTGCTAAGGGAGATGGGGAGATGCACGGGAACCATGAGGAAGGTGATGCCGTGCAACTGACCAGTAAGCATGAGGAAGGTAACTGCCCCATATTTGGCACTGCTCCTGAGGTATTGGGGGTGGATGAGGAGGTAGAACCCATAGCAGCGCCGGCTGATGGGTCTGTGGAAAACTCCGGGGAGACAGTCTACATAGCTGCTGTCACCCGCAGTCAGAGTGCCCAGAACGTAGGTAATGCCCTGCCTTCTGGATCCTCCACAGTCAGAGGGATGACTGAACCAGAGATGGACCCAGAGCAGGTCCCAGAGGGTTCCCGCGAGGAAGGAACCTTGACGTCACTTCTAGCTGCCTCCAGCCAGGAGTACCAGGCTGCTCTGCAATCAGATGCAAGCCTGGAGGCCTTGAGAGGCCTCACCCAGGAGCCCACCTCCGAGTCGGATAAGGAGAGGTTGTTCTGAGAACGAGGAAGGTTGTATCAGGAGACAGTTCCTGGTAAATCCCAACAGAAGTCGTTGAGGGAAGGACAGGTGGTCATCCCGTACCAATTTAGGGGTGTGTTGTTGCGGATTGCCCATGAGATTCCACTCGATGGACACTTGGGGATCAGCAAAACTAAGGCCCGGCTGTCTCAGCACTTCTATTGGCCCAAGATGGGGACTGATGTGGCAAACTACTGCCGCTCCTGTATTACCTGTTAAAAGGTGGGGGAGTCAGGGCCTGTTCCCAGGGTTTCCCTGATCTCTTTGCCAGTGATAGAGGAGCCTTTCCAGCAGATCGCTGTGGACATTGTGGGTCCCCTGGCCGTCCCCAGCAGATCTGGAAAGGAGTACATCCTCACTGTGGTAGACTACGCTACCCGGTACCCGGAGGCAGTGGCTCTGTCCTCAACTAGGGTGGAAAAGGTGGTGGATGCACCATTGGCCATCTTTTCACGAGTAGGATTTCCAAGGGAGATGCTTACCAACCAAAGGACCCAATTTATGCCTCGCCTAATGGAGGCTCTCTGTAAGAGAATGCAGGTGAAGCATTTGGTATCGAGTGCATATCAACCCCAAACCAATGGCTTGTGTGAGTGCTTCAACAGTACCCTCAAACAGATGCTAAGAATGCTAGTTGAAACCCAAGGACGAGACTGGGAGCGGTACCTCCCACACCTGCTATTCGCTTACCGAGAGGTTCCGCAGGCCTTGACGGAGTTCTCCCCTTTTGAGCTCCTGTACGGCAGGCGAGTCCGGGGACCCCTTGGGTTGGTAAGGGAATCCTGAGAAGAAGAGCTGACCCCTTCAGAAGCATCCATTGTGGATTATGTCATGCGCTTCCACGACAAGATGCAGACCTTGATGCAGTTGGTGCGTGACAACATGACGCAGGCCCAGGCTGACCAGAAGCACTGGTACGACCAGAACGCCGGGGAGCGGACCTACCAAGTGGGTCAGAAGGTGTGGGTGCTGGTCCCCGTACCACAGGATAAGCTTCAGGCAGCCTGGGAAGGCCCGTACGTCGTGCACCAACAGCTCAACCCAGTCACCAACGTGGTCAATCTTGACCTAGCTCGGGGTAGGGGCAAGGCCTTTCACATCAATATGATGAAGGCTCATCATGAATGTGAAGCCTGCATCCTACCGGTCTGCAACCTGCCCGAGGACGGGGAAGAAGACCCCCTCCTGGACATGCTGGCCCAAGCCAAGGCCGGTGGGTCCATTGAGGACGTGGAGGTAAGCGACTTTCTATCTGAACCCCAGTGGTCGCGGCTGCGAACCGTGCTGAAATACTTCCAGGCCGTGTTTACCAACCAACCCAGAAGGACTGAGTTAGCGGTCCACGAAGTGGACACCGGGAATCATGCCCCATTATGGCGGACACCTTATCTGATCTCCGACGAGATGCAGCATGTTATGCACCATGAGATAGATGAGATGTTGCAGCTGTGGGTGATTCAACGGTCCAAGAGTGTGTGGGCCTCACCTGTAGTCCTGGTGCCAAAGAAGGATCGGACCACCCGGTTCAGTGTGGACTACAGAGGGCTCAACGCTGCACATCGAGGAGATGCTTGAGCGGTTAGCAAATGCGAAATACCTATCCATCATGGATTTGAGTCGGGGATATTGGCAGATTCCCCTGAGCCCCGAGGCGCGGTAGAAGTCCGCCTTTATCACCCCCTTTGGACTGCACGAGTCCACAATCATGCCGTTCGGCATGAAGAAACCTCCTGCCACATTCCAGCGGATGGTCAACGATCTGTTTCAGGGACTGGAGAAGTACGCAGTGGCGTATCTGGATGACATTGCCGTCTTCAGTCTCTCCTGGAAGGAACACCTTCAGCATCTCCAGGAGGTGCTCAAGCGCATTTACCAAGCAGGCCTGACCATCAAGCCAGGAAAGTGCCAGATGGGCATGAGCGAGGTCCAATACCTGGGGCACCAGGTAGGCGGGGGTTCTATGAGACCAGAGCCTGGGAAAGTGGACACTATCACATCCTAGCCCACTCCCAGGATCAAGAAACAGGTGAGGTCCTTTCTGGGCACTGCAGGGTACTATAAGCGCTTTGTACAGAACTATATCAGCCTTGCAAAGCCCTTAACGGATGTCACCACCCAGAGAGTCGACTGGACAGATGGCTGCGAGGTGGCCATCTGGGCTTTGAAAACAGCCTTGAGCAACTCGCCCATGTTAAAGACAATGGACAGCAGTCAGCTGTTCCTGGTACAGACTGATGCCAGCTAGTTTGGCCTCGGTGCTGTGCTTAGCCAGGTCGACTTGGGGAGCCAAGAGCACCCCGTGTTGTACCTGAACCGGAAGCTTCTGCGAGGGAAGTGGACTATTCCACCATCGAGAAGGAGTGCCTGGCCATGGTTTGGGCCCTGCAATGTTTGCAGCCCTACCTGTATGGACGCACTTTCACTGTGGTGACCGACCACAACCCCTGCACACCATGTCTGGTACCAAAGGAAAATTGCTACGCTGGAGCCTTGACCTCCAGCAGTACGACTTTACAGTTAGACACAAAAAGGGCAGTGAGCAGGGCAATGCAGATGGACTGTCCCGCCGGGGTGAGCCTGTCGAGGTGCGCATGGAGGAGTACCGAAAGGTCATGCCTCCGTAGCGCAGTCCAAAAGGGGGAGGTGTCAGGAAATATGACCTAAGTCTTATTATTCAATCACGCACACTAAGCTCTGCTACATCTGCTTGGTACCTGCCAGCTCATCACACATGCTGCAGATTTGACCCCCTATCACGGCCTCTTCTCCCTGCTGACAATACAGCTATAATGTGAAACTCCACTGTGTGATTTCCCCTCACCCCCTCCCTCCTACTTGCAGCTGAGAACCTCGTTTGGAGCAACGCTGAAACCGCATGGTACAGTGTTCCTTTAAGATCAAATATAATGACCCCAATTAGTAATATAGGTGTAAAAATTACCTATTTGGAGCCTATACCGATAGACCTATAACTCAGTGAAATCTCTAGGATCCAGAACCAGCAGAATATGAAAGATGTATTACTGCTTAACCAAGGCACATAGACAAGTCGTGTTTGGATTTAAATGAACGCCAACTTCATGCTGAGAAAAATGATAATTTGGTCATCGCTCCCAGCCAGAGATATGAAATTAATAAGTTTTAGTAAGTTCTTAGTAACTTTGGAAAAGGGGAAGTACATCCCACAGCTCTGCCCCCTTAGTGATGTCATGGACAGAAGGTATAAGATATTGGAGCTCACTTAGGACGAGGTCTTTTTCCAGGGGATACAGCTGTGCAATCTGACCTGATGATTTGGGAAGGTCCCTTCCCCACCTCCACTACATGGCCTACCATTGTCTGAGATAACTGTGTTTATTTTCACCGTTAATCCATTTTTATGTGTAATTGTCTGTACATATTGTAACTGTCTCATCTTGTAACATCTTTTTATACTTTTGTAAACACTGCCTAATCTTTTGGAGTAAAAATATAAAAATTTACTAGCTTCGTTTTCCTTGCTCTAATACGTATCCCCACAACCTCTGTGCTAAATTAAGCCAAGGCTACTGACTGGGATTGCCTTCTGACCCGATATTAATTAAAATCAGGAGCTGGTGGCAGTAAAGTGTGTTCTGGGCTTTTGGGGAGACTCTGTCAGTGACGGACAGATTTTGATCAGTGTATATTCCGCCTGGGACGGGACAGGAATAGGTTATTGCCTTCACTGCAGAGTGCCTGATAGCCAGTACACATCCAGGTGGCCTGTCTGGCGACTACTTATCCAAGGTGCAGTTCCCTGACTGACCTGATGATGTGGGGGGCGCCAGAGAGTTGAAATTTCCGAACCGGAATTGGAAGGTGGGACAAACCAATAGATCCCCCCTATAATTCATCATATATTGGTGGCAGCAGTGGAATAATAAAATCCCCTAAAAGGAACTGGGGGCAACTAAACACCCCCAGTTCGTGACACAGGGCAAGTGAAGGATTAGGTATCCTGCTCTGCAACGGGGTGAAAGAACCCATATAGGGACGATAGTGAGATAAGGGCACATCCTTAGGTGAGTGCAGGAGGTGTCCATTCCCCCATTCTCTATCGACAGTGCCCATCGTTGTTATTGTGTCCCTGGTGTTCCCTTGTTTGTTGTGCCATTTGGTGACCGACCAACCGTTGGGTCGTGTCACACTGGGTCAGTCACTTCGTGACAATATCACGAACCTTACTTTTTTTTTTCTGATGAGCCATGGCCCAAATGCAGGCATTTGCCCAACTGCTCCAGACCCTCACCAAGCTGCAGTTGTTGGGGTTCTGGGCCTCGGCTCAGGAGCAGGCTCAACCAGAACCTAAGATATCTCTCCCTGACAGGTTTTCTGGAGGGAGAGATACATTTTTGGTTTTTCAGAAGGCCTGCAAGATGTACTTCAGGCTCCACCCTCGTTCATCAGGGAGTGAGGAACAACAGCTAAGAATCATCATATCCCTTCTTAAGGGTGATCCCCAATCCTGGGCCTTCTCTCTTTCGACCGACTCACCATCTCTATCGTCAGTGGACGAGTTTTTCATGGCTCTGGTGCTGGTGTATGGAGATCCTGATGGCATCTCCCTGGAGGAATCCCAACTCCGAGATCAAGCAGGGGGGCTGGCCAGTTGAGGAGTACTGCTCTGAGTTCAGGAGATGGGCCACTGACACACAGTGGAATGACCTTGCCCTTAGGAGTCATTTTATTCAGGGTCTGTCTACAAGGTTGCAGCATACTCTTGTGCAGTACGCCGCCCCAGGTCGTTGAAGGCTACCATGACCCTTGCAATCTGGGTGGATAGATGTATGAAGGCGAGACATGCACCAAATGTTCCCCCTGTAGTCCTGGGTAGGGAGGAGGAGACACCTGAGCAAGCAGACAAACCCATGCAGGTGGGAGGAGTTGGATACCCAAATGGAGTTGCCTGCGGTTCGTCGTGGTGTGGGGGCATGTTTTTAATGTGGGCAGACTGGTCATTTCATCGGTGTCTGCCCCGCTCACGCCAAAATACCAGTACCATCAAAGAAGCCATGTCCCCCTGGTCGTGTGGAGGGATGGGACCAGGGAGTGTATATTTCCTCCATTTTTTCCCCTCAGTGTACCCTGTCTGCTGAAGTGGTGGTTGGCGGGATAACTGAGGGTATATCGATGCTTGTGGACAGTGGAGCAGGTGTCAATCTGGTGGATGCTCACTTTGTCCAAACCCATGGCCTGAGGTTTAGGACGCTAGCTAAACCCCTAATCGTCCAGGCCATTGACTCTGTCCCACTCAGCCAGGGGAGGGTGACCCAAGACATAGATGATAAACACCTGCGTATAGGGACTCATCATGAAGAGTCCCTGTCGTGCTACGTCTTGGGGTGAATGCCAACAACCATCGTTTTAGGCCTCCATTGTTTAAAAAGACACAACCCGGATATAGATTAGCGGTCCAGGGAAGTAGTCAGTTGGGATCAGTCGTGTAAGGGCTGCTGCCCAGGGGCTACTGTCTCTGCCGTATTTTTACAACCGTCCCTTCTTCTCCAGTGCGGGGAGCGGAGGTGCTGACAGGGACTAGGGGCAAGTCTCAACCTGCACCACACTCTAACCTGGAGTGTCGGAGCCCTCTTAGTAAGAGCGGTCAGGGGAGGGTGGTGTTTCCCTCTGAGCATTGTGGGGGTGTGAGTGTGGTGACACAGGGGGATGCCTCTGTTGTCGGTTCCTCAAAGAGTTCACCTTATGGCAGATGTACGCGTGGCAATAAACGTTCAGGTCCGGACCTGTGTGTGAATGAATACGTGTGGGTGTCCACCAAAGACATCCGGTGGAAGTGTGCTACTGGAGCCTGGAGTTCCAGGGTGATCGGGCCGTATCGGGTGTCGGCCATTCTCGGCCTGGGGGACATTACTGTAAGGTTCTGTGTACATGTTCCTGAAACTCAGTTTTTCCGTCAGCCATTTTACTTTCTGTCTTGCTGCAGCTGTCTTGCCCTCAGTCAATATGGAGTTTCCAGCTTGCATGTTCCCGCCTGATTCTCTCCCTCTTGCTTCTTAAGCAGCCACAGCTGAGCAATCAGTGCTTCAGAATCAAGCCTGCAGTGAAACCTGTGACCTGACTCCTGGAAGCCTTGGACCTTGTACTCCAGTTATTTCCTATTGTGGAACTTTGGAACACTCGTGGACTTTGGAACCTTGCTATTTGATAAATCCACGTTTGCATGGACTTATGGTAACAGAGAAGAGATCCTGAACTGTTGTGGAGAGTGATTGCTGAGCTTAAGTTACTCTGGCCTGCTGTGTCTCCTGCTTTTGTATCTGTAAACTGTGTGACTATTATTGCCACTTGTATGAAGTAATACAAGACCTTCTATATCAAACCTGTGACTCCTGTGTTTTCATCGCACCCAAGCACAAGACACTATATGAACTGTACTCCTTACATTACAAGATTCTGAAGCCAAACGTTAGTGTCTGCTGGGTCTGGAAAGGCTGTGTCTGCTGTAACTGTGGAAATCAGATGTCCGGTTGTACTTTCTGTGATGACAGTGGTTGTGACTTCTCACAACCATTCCAGGTGAGCAATTCCCTTAAGTTTTTTTCTGCAGTGTTACCACAGGTAAACACTATTGTTTTTTTTTTTTTCTTTCCTCTTTTGTGTCTGCTGTAACTGTGGATATCAGATGTCTGGTTGAACTTTCTGTGATGATAGTGGTTGTGACTTCTCACAACCATTCCAGGTGAGCAGTTCCCTTAATTTTTTTTCTCTCTGCAGTGTTACCACAGGTAAACACTATTGTTTTTTTTTTTTCTCTTCTCCTCTCCTTCCAGTACTCCTGTCTTAAAAGATCTGGAAAATGGAGGCCCGCATAAAGGAACTTTGCGTAGTGACTGATAATATCCTTGCAGATTTGCAGACTATAAAAACCCGTTTTACAAACCTACAGGACCTCACTAATCACAATTTGCAAGTGTTTGGACAGACTGCCCAGGATTTGCAAGCCAGGATTGAGATTCTAGAGGAGCGAGTCCAGGTTCCTGCCGTAGCCCCGAGTTCTGGGATTCCCAAGTTGCCCCCTTTTCGTTTTGGCGGTGAACGTGAGAAATTCAGGGGATTTATTAATCAATGCAATCTTTTTTTTTCTGCACATGCTTCACAATTTCCCACTGAACGATCTAAAGTGCTTACTATAATTATGTTGCTTACCAACAAGGCTTTGATGTGGGCAAACCCTCTGATTGAGACTGATGATGAATGTTTGGATCATCTTCATGCTTTCATTTCAGCCATGGGACAGGTGTTTGATGACCCAATCGAGGTGCAACAGCTGAAGCAGCCATGTTAGCTTTGCGCCAAGGTAAGCACTCGGTAGCTGAATATGCCTTGGATTTCAGGAGATGGGCCCTTGATACCACCTGGGACAGTTCCGCCAAAAAATCTATTTTTCGAAAAGGGTTATCTCCACTGATTAAGGATGAACTTGCTCGTGCGACCCTCCCACTGCGTTAGGTGACTTTATTAACTACTGCATCCGTATTGATACTCGTCTGACTGAACGCAGGCAAGAGAGATGGTTCGAAAGCAATCGCACTAACCCTTTTCCTACCTTCCTCTCCAGCTAAGGAACCTTTGAGTAGGATCACACGGGAACCTGAACCTGAACCCATGCAGGTAGACTCTTTACAACGACGGGTTAGTGATGCACGCAAGGAACATCGTTTTAAGGAGAATCTATGTTTCTATTGTGGTAAGTCAGGGCACTTCATTATAAACTGCCCCAGCCGTTCTCATAAGACTACTGCAGCACTCATTCACTGTGAGTGTTGCGAGAGGGGATCTGTCAGGTCCCAGCCTTAGGCTCCAGAGAGATCTGCAGCAACAGATCTTGATTTCTCGGACTTAAACTCTGTTACTTCTGAGGACGTTGACTGTGTAAACGCTGCAATTTTTCAAGTTTCCTCAGCGGTGTCCCAGCTGAGTTGTAAGAAAAACAATTCTCATTGCTTTTTTCCATCAAACTCTGGGTTGACTCAGCTTGGGTGTCTAGCTCTGCTATGATCGACTCAGGGGCAAGTGGAAATTTTATGGATGTCTCCTTTGCTCTGAAACAGGGGATACGTTCAGTGAAGAAGGCTACTCAGTACAGATGGAAACTGTGGGATGGCTCCCTGCTGACCTCTGGACCAGTGGATCAGGAAACAGAGCCTTTGAGGGTTCTTATGGGTAAAGATCATCAAGAGAAACTGTCCTTTATGCTTATCTCTTCTCCCCACTTTCCCATTATTCTAGGGCTACCATGGCTGCAGGCTCAGAATCCTACCATTAACTGGGAGACCAAGGAATTACACTTTCCAGAGAAACAGATGAGTCCAAAGGTTTCAGCTTGCTCTGTTCCTAAAGGAACCATGTCAGTCCCTGAACTACAGCTGTATACCAGGACTATGTGGATTTATGTGACAAGAAGAACGCTGACCAGCTTCCCCCTCACCGTCCATATGATTGTCCAATTGAATTATTGCCTGGAGCAGAGATACCTTTTGGTAAGATCTACCCCCTGGCGGGGCCCGAGCTAAAGGCTTTAAAGGATTACATAGACGAAAATCTAGCCAAGGGCTTCATACGCCCCTCTTCATCTCCTGCAGGTGCACCCATCTTCTTTGTAAAGAAGAAATATGGATCTCTGAGACCCTGCGTTAGACTATAGGGAACTCAATAAGGTTACTATTAGAAACCGTTATCCATTGCCTTTAATCCCTGAGTTATTGGAGAGAGTGCGACATGCCAATATTTTCTCTAAACTAGATCTCCGTGGGGCCTATAACTTAGTCCGTATTAGACCTGGGGATGAATGGAAGACTGCATTCAGGTCACGCTATGGACACTTTGAATATCTAGTTATGCCTTTTGGTCTGAGTACCGCCCCAGCCATTTCCAACACTTGGTGAATGACATCTTCAGGGATCTCCTAGATACATTCGTGGTGATTTATTTGGATGATATTCTAATTTTTTCTAACTCCACAGAGGAACATCATGGACATGTGAGAATGGTCTTGGAACGTCTAAGACAAAATCATCTTTACATCAAACTTGAAAAGTGTGAATTCCATAGGACCGAAATTCAATTTCTGGGGTATGTACTGTCTACACAAGGAATTAGTATGGATGGAAGCAAGACCCAAGCCATCAAGGATTGGCCAAGTGCTAGAAATGTGAAGGAGGTGCAGCGCTTCATCGGGTTTGCCAACTTCTATAGACGTTTCATTAGGAATTTCTCTGAGGTAGTGTCACCTATCACCCAACTTACCCGGAAAGAGTCTAGGTTCTCTGGACTCCCCAAGCCCAGGAAGCATTTTCCCGTCTAAAAGATAAATTTACCACTGCACCTATCTTAGTACATCCCAACCCGAACTTGCCTTCATAATAGAGGTGGACGCTTCAGACTGTGCGTTGGAGCTATACTCTCTCAGAGAACAGGTGAGAAGAATGTCTTGATCCCTGTGCCTTCTTTTCCAGCAGTTGTCTTCGGCTGAGAGGAACTACGATGTGGGCAATAGAGAGTTGTTGGCCATTATTGCCGCCTTCAAAGAATGGAGACACCTTCTTCAGGGTGCTGCACAGCAAATAGTCGTCCTGACAGACCATCGTAACCTTGAATTTATCAGGTCGGCTAAGTGCCTGACTCCTCGCCAGGCTCGCTGGGAATCTTTTCTTAAACCAATTTAATTTTATCATTTCTTATAGACCAGGATCGCGCAATGGAAAGGCTGATGCACTCTCTAGGAATTATTCAGCAGAGACACGTCCACTTACTCCTCCTAAGACTATTCTTCCTGACTCTAGATTCCTGGGAGTGATTCATAATCAAGACCTACTTAAGGACATCAAGGAAGCATACCATGCGGATTCCTTTTTGGCACAACCCCCAAGGGACGTAAGTCTTGTCTTTAAGAATGGTGGGGGGGTTCAGGGAAAACGTCTGTTTATTCCTGAAACGTCAGTTAAGAGTATTAAAAACTCCCCCCACGATTCCAAGAGGGGCTGGGGGGGGGGAAAATTTAAAGGGGACACAAAAATTTTTTTTCCTTTTTTTTTGGGGGCCCCAAAAATTGCGGGAAGGATTTTTTAAAAAACTATGTCACTTCAGGTGAATTTGGTGAAAGCCCCAAAACACCTGCTCCTCCCCAAAAAGGTCTTTTAAAAACCCCTTCCCCCCCCCGTCCCCCCCGGGGGGACCCTTTCGGGGGGATTTCATTGTGGGGGGGGGGTTTCCCAACCCTTTAAAAGGGGAAAAAAAACCCCATTTAGTGGGGGTTGTTGTTTAAAAAAGAGCTTTTTTTACCCCTTGTGTCGGCCCCCCCACTGAAAGACAGACATCAGATTTGTTGTTTTAAAAAGGTGTTTGTTTAGGGGGAAAAGAAACCAGATGAGGTTTTTTGGATCGGGGGTACAATTCTTTTTAAAGGGTTTTTGGGCCCCAAAAATTTTTTGGGGGCATTTTGGAAAAATTAAAAGGAAAACCCTTTTTTTCCCCTTTTCACCCTCAATAATGGACAGAGGGAAAACAAACCCCAATCGCCCCAAAGGGTTATTTCGCTGCTTTATCTGCCCCTACGGGAAAGTTTGGGGGGGAATTTTTTTCCCCCACTGGTGAGTTTTTTTAAAAAACTCTGGGGCCCCCCCCAAAAAGCGCCCCCTTTTTTTACCCCAATTTAGGTTTCTTAAAAATTTATTTTTCCTCGTTTTCCCCATAAAAACCCCTTTGCCGCGGGGTGAAAAAATCCCCCCCTTTAAAAAAAAATAGGGTTTTTTAAAAAAGGGGGAAATTGGAATTGGTCAGGAAAAAAAAAAGGGGAAAGCCGCAAAAAATTTTTTGAAAACCGGCCCCAGCTTTCAAGGTGGGCCCCCGGGGTTGGTTTGTAAACCCAAAAATTTTTTTTTAAAAATTTCCAAAAAAATCTTTTTTGGGGGGCCCAAAATTTACTTTGGGCCCTTTTTTAAAATCAGTAAAATTATAAGTGCGTGCTTGTTTTTCCCCCAATCCCCGCTTGAGAATAAACCCTGTCTTTATGTATTTTTTAAAAAAGGCGGGGGACCCCCAATCCTTTTTCCGGGGCTTTCTTCCCCCCCTGCCCCAGTGCTAGCCGTTGGTCAGGAAAAATTTGGGGGGGGAAAGGCTTTAGCCCCCGGGGTTTGGTTTAGAAATTTTTTTACAATTTTTTTTTAAAAATGGCGGGTTCCCCAAAGTGGAGGAAAATTTTCGGGGAAAACCCCAGTAAAAAATTTTAATTTTGCCCCTTTTTTTTTCCCCTTCGTAGTTTCATAAAAAGGCCCCCCAACAAAAGCCGGGTTTTTGAGGTAACCCGGGGGGTTTTCCCCAAAGGGGGGAAGAAAGGGGAAAGGTTCTTTTTTAAATTTTTCCCCTAAAAACTCTTTTTTTGGGGCACCCTTTTCCTTTGTCTTGTGCGTTTCTTGCCCTCCCCCCTTTAGGGTTTTTTTCCGCTTGATTTTTCCCCCCCTGATTTCCCCCTTTTTTGGCTTTTTAAGCCCCCCAAACAGCGGGGGAAACCCCGGGGTTCAAAAAAAAGCCCCCAGCCCCCGGGGCCCCCTGTTTGGGAAAGCCTTGGTTTTTTCTCCAGTTTTTTTTTTTTTTGGGGGGAAATTTGGGGGAACCTGGGGTTTTTGGAAAACCTTGCTTTTGGGGAAAAATTTCCAGTTTGCAGGCTTAGGTAACGGGGGAAGGGAAAATTAAAACCTGTTGTGGGGGTTTTTTTGGGGAGTTTTTTTTTACTCTGGCCTTTGGGGTGCCCTTGCTTTTTTCTTTTTGGGGGGATTTTTGGGGCCCTTTTTTTGGGAAGGAAATCCGCCTTCTATTTCAAACCGGGGGCCCGGGTTTTTCGGGGGGCCCAAGAAAAAGACATTTATTTTTTTTCCCCTTACATTTTTCAGCTGGAGCCCCCCCCAAAAAATTTTGCGGGTTAAAAAATTTTTTTTCCCCGGGTTTTGGCGCTTTGGAGATTTGTGGCACCTCCGGGCTTTTACGTTGTTTTCATTTCCATGGGTGCGTTTGCCAAAACCGGGGGGGTAGGTATCAGAGGGAAAAACCCCTTGGGGTTTTTTGGGGAGGCTTTTAATTTTGTTGTTGACGGTGAGGTCCATTTTTTTTGGGGGGTCCTAGGCCCCTTTTTGGGGGGGGGGTTACTGTCCCACCCAAAAGTTGGGTTGTGTTTTCACTGGGTCAGTCACTCCGTGACATTTCATTTCTCAATTAATTCATCTAAAAGTTAATGAAGAAAAAAATAATTTCATTTTTTCCACAAAAATGATGTTTTAGCCACCCGATTTTTCATTTACCCAAAAAAAAATGGGGAAAATGGCACCAAAAATTTGCACACAAATTTTTGCTGAACATGGATATACCCCCTATGTGGCTGTACATTTCTGCCCTTTTTCCCCATAGCAAGACTTGGGAGGGGCCAAAAGGGGCTATTTGCCCCCTGGAGCGGGATTTTTCCTTTAAAAAAGGGTTTTCGAACTCCCTAAATGGAGACCTTAAGTGCTTGAAGAGCAGAAAACCCTATTTTTGGAAAATTTTACCCCTTTGGGGGGGGTTTTTTACAAGTATAGTGATGATTTTAACTCCAAAGGGGCTTTCAGAAAAAAGGAGGAGTGGGGTATTGTGAGCGAAAAAATTTCAAATTGCTATTGTTGGGGCCCATTCATTGTTGTGTCCTGTACGTTTTTTTGTGCTGAAAATTTTTATTTCCCAAACTTAGTGCGTCTGGAGCATGCATCATCGCTATAGAAAACCAAAAATGTGGAAGTTAAATGTGGTTTTTGCTACACTGTGGGGGTAGTAGGTTTGGGTGAGGATTTGGGTTTGGGAGTGCAAAAAAATTTACAGGGCTTCTCTTTGGGGGAAAAATATAGCGCTTTTCCAAAGCCCCTTTTTGCTATCAGTTAAAATGGAAGCCTCCTATATTTCCGTTTTTGGATGATGAACTGGAGAGGGGCTTGCTTTTTTTTTTTTGGATTCAGTTTTAAGCTGTTATTTGGGAAAATTTTACATATGTTTGGGGTCACATTTATGCTGAAATCTACATTGAGCCCCTTATATAAAGGGTTTTTCCTTTTTAAAACTCCCCAAAAGGCGTGATTCGATTTAATCCTCCAGGGAAACCAGTCACTATAATGAGGAAAATAATTTTCTCTGGGGCTCCATCTTGACTTTGTCAGCGGTAGTTTTTTTTCAGAAGGGTATAGAAATGTGGCCAAAAGGGAAATTTTATGCACGCCTAAAGGCGCACAGCCCCAAAACTTTGGCCCAAAAAAAGCATCCCAAAAGTTCCCCCCATCTGCCCCATTTTCAAGAAACATCCTTCAGGGGTTTCGTCTGAATCAAGGATTTCAGAGAAATTTTCACGGGAACCAAGGGCTTTAGCCCGAGGGGCGGATAAATGTGAGCCCAGCCTTTTTCGGGAATCCCTTTTGGGGGAACATGAAACAAATAAACATTAGGTCAATAAATTTTTTTTAAATTTTTTTTTTATGCCATTCCTCTGCAAAATTTAAGTGATTAGGCGACTTTTTTTTCTATTGCCCGTGTGGGTTACAAGTGATTTCAGATTTTTTAAAATTTTTAGTTTGGAGGGTCTCATACACTAAAAAACCCGATCCAAGAAAGTAAAGAGTGATATTTTTATTGATACCCCTTGTCAGGGCCCATGACATTTTTTTATGCTTTCTATTGATTTTTGGGAGGCAGGGAAAAAAAAAAAACCAGGGAGTTCAGGGAATTTTTTTTTTTTGGGGGGGGGTTTTTGTTGTTAAACTTGTGGTAAAATTGATTTAAAGGCAGCTTTATTCTTTATGGCAATATTTATTTCAGTGTACCATTTTTATTTTTTTTTTGTTTTTTATGCTTTTAAACAATTTAAAAAACAATTTTTTTAGAAAAAAAAAATTATTTTTTGCTTTTACTTTTTCTTTTGAGAGCTATAAATTTTTTTTTTTTCTGCTGATGGAAACTGTACTGCAAACTTGTTTTTTTTTGGGAAAGATGCCCTTTTTTGTATACCAAATTTTTTTTTGCATTTGCCTTTTTGATCGCGTTTTATTCCACTTTTTTTGGGTTTCCAAATGTAATGGGAAAAAACATAGCTTTTCTCCCCTTTTTTTTTTTTTCGCCCGTTCACTGAAGGGGTTAATTTGTGGGGCAGTTTTGTAGGTTTGGGCGTTCCGACAGGCGTTTCCCAAAAAGTTTAATTTTTTTGGGGGTTTTTTTTTTTGTTTTTTTTCTTTTAAAATTTTTTTTTTTTGGGGTTTAATATATATTTTTTTTATTAAATTTGGGGGGGATTTTTTTTTTTTTTTTTTTATTTTTACAATTTTTTTCTCTTTAAATTTATCCCCCTTTTTTTTATCCCAAAACATGGTCCACAGGTTTGCACACCACCCCTTTCTAATTATTTTGCACTGACTTTACTGTATTTAAAAAGTGACTTGCGAAAAATAAAGGCTCCCTGGAAAAATTTTTAAATTTCCCCCACATATCAGGGATTTCCCCAAAAATTTTAAAAAAAACTAAATTTTATTCAAAATTCAAATTGTGTCCCCCTTGTTTTTTTTTCTTTACCAAAATTTAAATTTGGTATCTTTTTTTTTTGAAGCATTTTTATGTGGGAAAAGGTTGGGAAAAAATTTCCCGGGGGGCCCAAAACTTTCGCAAGGCATGTATATTTCCATTCTATATGTTTTTTCTGAAAGTAACCATCTCTTTATCCCGTCGGCTCCCGCATTTATTTTACAGAAGCCGGGAATTTTATTACCGGGTTTTTTTTCTATTATATCTCTATGCAATATAAATACCACATACAGGGACGTATTTTTAGGGGGGGGGAAAGGGTTGTGTAATAGACGGGGGTTTTTTGCACGGAGATGGCCCTTTTCTTTTGTGTGTAGCCCCGGGGTGTTCTTTAGTGCCCATTGCACTTTAAAAGGGGCGGGGCCTTTTCCAAAATATTTAAAGGGTGGGTAGGGGCATCACCAAAACCCCCCGTATGGGGGGTTTTAAAGGGCCTGTGGTGATGTCACTTCCCATGACCAAATCAGGGGATCTTTGCTAAACTGGGGGGGGGTCAGCTATTTTAAATTGCCCCCCTGCTGACCCCAGGTTTTCTGTGGCTGGTGGTGTGGAGGCCTTTCCCTTGTGGGTGTTCTAAAAAACACTACCATGCTATAGTACAAGGGCTGTTTTATTAGCCTTTTTTTTTACTTTTTTGCCGGGAAAAAGGCTGTTTTTTTTTTTACCTAGAGCGGGTTTATTATGTTTTAATTAAACTTGCTGGGAAAATTAAGTGAAGTCGCTCTCCCGTTTGCCTCCCCTGCACCCGAGCGGGAAACCAAAACCCCACAATTTTGGGGGAGAGGAGCGGGAAACGTTCCCCGGGAGAAAATGGGCTTTTACCCCGCATGTCTTTGGGGCAATGTGTTTTAAAAAATCGCAGGGGAAATTTCCAGGGAAAAAAGGAGGACCTGGGTGAAACACTTGGTCCCGGCAAAGGCACGAGCAAGAGAACCCAAAAGGGTTTTTTGTTTTTTTCAGCGATTTCAGCAGAGACAGCAAGGGGCATCGGCTGCAGATGCAGGGAGATCAGCAGGGGGCAACAACAACAGATTTTCAGGTCTGGGAACTGCCTTTCCCGGGCAGAACGGGGCACCCCAACCCAGGTTGGCTTTATTTTCACCCACGTTTTGGGGAAAGGGGGTTTTTGACACCCCATTCTGAAAATGACCCCCGGGGTGGTGTTGAGGCCTTCCCTGGGGTATTTGAGAGGGTCGGGGAGAGGGAAAAACTTCCCCCAGAGCAGGGGCAAAAGGGTTTCTGGCGCCCCCTACGTGAAAGGGGGGCAACAGAAGGCGTCTATGATTTGACTTTGCCGGATTTCCCAAAGGGGTTTCATAAACAAAGGGGTTTTAGATCCTCGCACGGTTTGGGGGGGGGGCAATGACTGTCAGGGCACGCGAGTTCACCGGGGTGGGCTATCACCGGGACAAACCGCCTCGTACCAAATGTTTGACCTGTTGCACATGGTCCGAATGGGTGCAGCCAGAGTTTCCCCCTATGCCTGCGCAGTGGTTGAAGAGTGGGTTTGGGTCGGGTTTTTTGCACTCCCTGCCCCCAAACCCCTAAAGACTTGGGTTGCCCAGGGTGAAACCCCCCCCCCCAATGCCGATATTGGTCGGACCCGGTCGAGAAAGGGACCAGGGAATGGAAGGTTCCTTTTTTTTTGGGGAAACAGCCCCTTTGTACTGGGGGTCCCAGCAGAAAGGACTCAAACTTTGGGGGCTCCCCTATTTCCCTTTTGCTTTTCCGCCTGCAGTGTGATTTTTTTCCCTTTTCGAGGGCCTCAAGCCTGTCCCCTAAGGTGAACGGTCAAGCCCTTAAAGGCGTGCTGACTCTGGGGGCCTAGTGAAACCCCCGTGGGGGCCCTTCTTTCCCCTCAAAAAACTCCCGGGAAAAAAAGGGCGGGGTGGATGTATACTTTGGGAATTTCAAAGGACTACCCCATGGCCGAGTGGAATTGAAACTGGCAGGGCACTGGTCCCATGAAGTGGTGTTGTTGGGACTTGTTTTCACCCCCATAAAAAAAAGGCTGGGGTTTTTGTTTGTTTTTGGGGTCTGTGGGGGAAAGGGTTTTGAGGTCATGCAAGACTAGGGAAAACCCGAAAATCCCAATAAAAATAACGCCCTACCCCGAGGAAGTTTGGGGCTCCTTTTTGTTTTTCCTGGTAGGGGATGAGGAAAAAGTTTTCCCCCTTTTCTGAAATTCCCCAATTTGGGGTGACCCGTGGGGAATTTTGGGACTTTCCCCAAAATATAGCCCAACTTTAGGGAAGCCTTCAACAATGTCACTGGGCATTAATTGGGGTTGCCCAGGAACCGGGGGAAGGAAAAAAATTTTAAAATTTTTTTGGGGAGTGGGGGAAACTGGGTTTTATGGGTCACGAAAAAAAAAGGGGGGGGTTAAATGGTGGGTGCCCCGTTAATAGTGCCTGGGCCCTATTGCGGAAGGTATGGGTTTTGGCCCATTCACAAAATTTTTGGGGGGACATTAGGGGTTTGACAAAACGGGAGGAACGGGGTTATTCAGAGATTTATTGGCCCGGGTGTCACCGGGAGATAGTTTAAAATATTGCATGTCCTGCCCCAAAGCCCGTTAATGCCCCTACCTTTTCTTTCCCGGGGGGCCCCCCTTTTGCCAATTTTCCATTATCGAAATTTCCCTAGTTAAATCAGCCCGGGGCCAACAGTATTTATTTGTCATCCTGGGGTTTTGCCACAATCTATTGGGATGCCCAAATTCCCCCGAAAATTTTTTCAGCGAAGAGTTTAGCCCGTGAGTTGGTCCCCTGTGTTTTCCCGGACAGGCTTGTCGAAGGAGATCCTGAAACCCACCGGGGGCCCCCCTTTTATGGCAAAAATTATGAAGGAGTTGTGGGGGGTCCTGCAAATCTCCCCGTTGAGGCCATCCTCAGTCAGATTGGGGCCCGTTGGAGATTCAACAAGACCCTTTAAAAAAGCATGCTAAGAAAATTCCCTAGAGAAAGGGGGTTTTGAGGGTGGGGCTTCTTTACCATATCTGTTTTTTTCATCCCTGAAATTTTAAAAGGCCTCCCGGGGTTTCACCCCTTTGAGCTTCTTATGGCCGACATCAAAGGGTTTTCCTGGATTTAACAAAGAAAACTGGGGGGCCGAAGTTACGCCCCAAATGAAGGTCATTGAGCATTTTTGGAAATATTTCGCAGGGGTTGCGAAGGTGATGCCAAACATGAAGGAACCCCTACAGCACAAGAAGCCCAAGGGCCCGGGTCTACAACCCGGGCCCCCAGAGTCAGACAGTTCAAACCGGGGGGGGAGGGGGACCGGGGCTATTTTCCGCGGTCTGGGGAAACAAGTTCTTGACCCAAAAGGCAAGGGCCCCTATGAGGGGTGGAGAAGGGTTGGAGAAGTAAATTATAAGAATTTACCAACCAGGAAGACCGGGGAAAACCCAAACCCGGTTCCTGTCAACCTCCTCAAGCCATGGCAAGATAGAGGTCAGCATTAACTCCGTGCTTGCTGGGCAACCCAAAAAGGTGAGGTTGTAGGGTTTACGATAGCAGGACCCCTTTTTCCAAGGGCCCCCGAAACAAACAGTTCCCGGGGAATTTTCTCCAAGAAGAAAGGGACCCGTTTCGGGGTTGCCGGGGGGGCCCAAGGTCGTTTGAGGGATTTAAAGTCCGACAGAGCCCCCATGGGGTGAAAATGAAAACCCTTTCGAATCCCGAGGCCCTCGAGAAGTAATCTCCAAAAAGGGGGGGGGGTATGGGTTTAAGCTCAGAGTATTGAGGAACCAAAAGCGTTGGGAAGTCCTATTGTTTCCCGGCCCAAAAAATGATTTGGGGGAAAGGAGGGTTCTGCAAAGGTTTTTCGAAAACTGAAGAGGTCTCAAGTGCGAGCATATCCCATGCCAAACCCTTGATGAGCCCCATCGAAAAGGGTTGGGCCCCCCAAAAGGGAATAACCACCTTGGATTTGACGAAAGGGGTACTGGCAGATCCCCATGGCCCCGGAAGCCAAAAGGGGGGAAAACGCAAAATTTTTAAAAAAGACAGATGCTTCCCCCGTATGTCCCGGGTGTGTTTGGCCTGCAGGGAGCAAAAAGGCCAACCTTTCGGAGTATGGAAGAAACCTTGCACCTAATTTAAAACAATTTTTGCCGGGTGCGTACCTGGATGATATCGTCTTTTTTGCCCGGACTGGGGGGGAGTTTATTTTGGGGAAAAGGGCCAAAACAGTGTTTTGGGGGCTCCCAAAAGAGGAAAGGGTTTAAAAAAAAACCCCAAAAAAAGGGCCTTGGGGAAAGAGAGGCCAAGTACCTTGGATATGTAGTGGGTCGTGGCGGAATAAAACCCAAGGGCTAAAAAAAAAAAATCAAAAAGGGTTCAAACATGGCCAAGACCATTGTCCAAAAAGCAAGGGGAAAGCCTTCCTGGGGATCGTGGGAAAACTAAAGGAGGTTCATCCCCAAAAATTCGCCCGAGGGGTGCCCCTCTGACCGAACTTCTGAAAGGGGCAAAATCAGTGATGGTTTTTAAAGGGCCCGGGAAAAAGCGGAATCGGGCCCTTTCCCTGAAATGAAAGGGGCCCTGTGTAAAAAAAAACCCGTTCTGATGGCCCCAAAAACTTCAAAAAAAGAGGGTTTGTTCTTCAAACGATGCCTCAGGGTGTCGGGTTGGGAGCAGTTTTTTTCACAGGAGGTTTCATGGGGAGAAGCTTTCCCGTCCTGTACCTGGTAGGAAGCTATCTTTCATGTGAGAAGAAAATTTCTCTGTCGTGGAAAAAGGGGTTCTTGGCCATTTTTAAAAGGGCGGGGGGAACGTTACGGTATATCTGGTGGGACGTAAGTTTTTTTTTGATATCCGACCCTGGGCCCCAAATCGATGGATGAGGGAAAAACCCAAAGGGTTTTGAAATGCTAGGGTCACCAGCTGGTTCTTTTGCCCCGCAGGGGCCTTTTTTTTTCCAGGGAGAAAACAGGGCGGGGAAACCTACACGGTAAAAGCGGGTGGGCCCCCTCAAGAAACCTTGTCTAGCGGGGGAAAAATGCTTTAAACCCCCGGGTTTTGACCGAGGGGGAGGTATGCAGTGGGGGAAAGGGTTTTTGAAAAAGACCCGGGAGGTAGTGTTCAAGGGAAGTTTCCTTGTATCCGTGAAAGTAGTGGAAAAAGTTCTTTTGTGCACATTTTTTACTTAAAAGGGGCGGCGGGCCCTTAAAACCCCAAAACCTGGGTAGGGGATCACCATAAACCCAAAGTATTTGGTTTAAAGGGCCCGTGGTGTGTCACTCCCACATGACCGTATGGGGTCTCTGTTAGGTGGGTTTTCTTTCTATATAAAATTTTGCCCACTGGGTGCCACAGGGTGTGTGGTGGTGGTGGGGGGAGACCTCCGTTTGGGTGTTGTAAAAGAGACTACCCTGTTTTAGTACCGGACTGTGTATTAGCCTTTTTGTTACTTTGTTTCCGGAGAAGGTGTTTTTGGTTTTTTACCCGAGAAATTTATGACGTTTTAATAAACTTGCTGGAAGATTCAAGTAAAGGCGCTCTCCCCTTTGCCTCCCCTGAACCCGGCGAGACCCAATTCCCTTTCAGTATATATAAAATGGGTATTCTTGTTTATATATCTATTCTTTTTTAAACCCGTCCGGGATTTTTTTACTGTAAATGCCCATGAATTGCCAACTTTTCAAAGGATAACGGTTTGGGAAAATCAGACGAAATTGCATGGTGCGAGTGCTGTGCGATTTTTTTTTTTGATCCTTTGACTTGCATTGGCGGGTTTTCCCAAAATTTAAAAGAAAAACAAAAGTATGCTGGATTTTTTTTTTAAAACCAATTTTAGCTGAAAAAAAAAAATTGCGATGAGATATAACCCCCTTTAATAACATGGGGCCGAGTGCAAACCCCAAATTTTTTTTTCGGATTGCAATAGTCCTTTTTCTCGCGAGTTTGAGCCCCTTGACAATTTTTCCCGCAAGTTTTTCTTAAAATTTACGTTACAGTTTTTCCAAAAGAACTGTATAAGCACTAAATGTCATTCCTATCCCGTAAGGGGGAAAAAAATTATTCTTTAAAGAAAAAAATTTTACCCGTCCCTTTTTGAATTTTTTTGGGCTGAAAGTTAAATTTCCCGGGAACAAAGTTTTTTTTTTTAAAATGTAATTTATTTTGGGAAAAAAATTTTTAAAACAGGGGGTTAGTTTTAAAACCTTAAAAAAGAGCCCCTTCCTGTTTTTGGGGTTTGTTTTAATTTTTTTTTATGTATCTTTGGGTTGGACCGTCTTAAATTTTGAACCCCTGAGTGTGTTAGATGATGCTTAATTGCGTGGGATAAAAATTTATTTTTTTTTTGGTTTATCTTTGAAAAGTACCAAAAATTTGGTTGGGGCCTATTTGACAGGGCCCAAAGCGTCCAAGTAAAAGAAAAAAACAAATTGTCTATTTCATAGGAATAAACAGTTTTTTTTTAGCTCCAAATTAGGCTTCCAAATTTAAGTCAATTTTTGCCCAAAATGAGGCTCTTTTTATAAACCTTTTTCCCGGAAAACTTTTCCTGGTCTAATAAATTTTTATAAGCCAAAAGCTTGAGCTTTATTTTAAAATAGAAAGTTTAGTCTAAAATTTATTATAACCCCCATTTCACTTCTTAATAAATTTGTTCATTGGCTTTTGATTTTAAGACTGTCTTTGAAATTTTTCCAAATCTCCCCCTTTTTTTTCACATTTGCTCTTTAGGGAAAGTTTGGAAGAATTTAAAAAATTGGAATTTTTTTTACGGACGGGTTTTATATTCACTTTAATTTTGAATCCTAAAAGGCAATTTAGAAATGGAAGGCGGGAAGGCCCCCGGG
>JARQOD010010562.1:0-26880 GCA_033576555.1 Oophaga sylvatica | reverse complement strand
TGTGTCTTATAGTCCGAAAAATACAGTAGTTTACTGGGTGCAGCAGTTGTGATAGAAACACAGTTTTGTCTATTGCAGATTTAGCAGAGCTCTAAATGCGGAGCTCTGTATAGCCCCGCCCCCACTACTGATAGGCTGCTTTCTGTGTACACTGTATATTGACCGATAGCTGCTAATCACTGGTGGAGGGTGTGGTTGGACTAGGAGGCACGAGACACTTACTCATGTAGTAATAATCTCCTGCTGATTAAACACTGATTGTATTGAAATATCAAAATGCCTAATAAATGGCACATTGCTGGAATTAGGGTCTCTGCACCTGCATCATGCTGCTCACGGATGACATAACAAAAACATGCCATATTCTTTTTAAATATGGCAGCGGAAGTGAATTCAGCTGAAGAAAGTCTGACACTGATAATGAAGGATATCCATCCTCTGGACTAGAATACATGATGCGTAAGGAAATCAGCACATAGACCGGCATTTCCCCTGTGGATGGGTTAATATCACATGTGGTCGGCTTCCAGTTCTCCCATCTTTCACCAGAGCGGGTCACAAACTGAAAACATGTGAAGGAGCTTAAAGAGTTTTGCTTAGTTTATCTCTCAGAAATCACTGTCTGGGGAAGGAACGATCCCGATACTCTCAACGTGCATTAAATACAGATATCTCTGGATGTGTCTGTCCAGGCCCCACAGGATACACTTGTACACTTTGGGTACTTACTAATATAAATCCATCATAATCCTTCTGACTTACTTTTCCTTCAGCACTTACCCTGAAGGTTGCAGAGGAAGACAGCGATTCCCCTGGTTGGGGTCATGGGAAGATGGTGCTGCTTTTCACATCCAGACACTCGAAAAGTTCAATCCTTTGTGAAATTTTATGAAGACCTAACTTTAGCAGAATAATTCTACTCTGCACCAGTTGCGCTATAGTTTGTAGATCAGAGTCCCAATTTCTCAGTTTTTGACAGATTTGGATAATTACAGGTTACAGAGCATGAAGCGCTTTGGCTACAGAGCTTCAGGCCTGGTCACACTTTCTACAAGATAGTTCTCATAGGCGAGTCACTAGGCACGCCGCCATATGGATCCTCTGCACAGCACCGTACTACACATGGCATCTAAAGGGGCATGGAGTCCCTATGGGAGAGAAAATAGTAGTTACTTACCGTTAACGGTATTTCTCGGAGCCCATGACAGCACCACGGAGAGAGGGGGTGGAAACTACAGATAAAAGGGCGTCACCTCTCCTCCACCCCCAGTTGGTTACAGAGCCTCAGAGGGTTTCCATCTTAGTTAACAACAGAAATATATACATCATTACAACATCGCCTAGTATTAATTACACCGTGCCTATGCCCTATGGGAATAAACATGCTAGAATTAGGAGGAAACCACTATGGCTAAATAGAGCTGTAAGGGGCGCAATAAGGGACAAAAAGAAAGCGTTTAGGGAATTACAGCAAGTAGGTAGTGATGAGGCATTAAATAAATACAGAAGACTGAATAAATTCTGTAAAAAGAAAATCAAGACAGCAAAGATTGAGGCAGAGAGACTCATTGCCAGAGAAAGTAAAAATAATCCCAAAATATTCTTTACATAAATAGCAAGAAACTAAAAAATGATAGTGTTGGTCCCCTTAAAAATAGTCTGGGTGAAATGGTGGATGAGGATGAGGAAAAAGCCAATATGCTAAATGACTTTTTTTCAACTGTATTTACACAAGAAAATCCCATGACAGATAACATGATCAGTGACAAAAAAATTTCTCCATTAAATGTCACCTGCTTAACCCAGCAGGAAGTACGGCGGCGTCTAAAAATCACTAAAGTTGACAAATCCCAGGGTCCGGATGGGATACACCCCGAGTACTGCAGGAATTAAGTACAGTTATAGATAGACCATTATTTTTAATCTTTAAAGATTCCATAATAACGGGGTCTGTACCACAGGACTGGCGTATAGCAAATGTGGGGCCAATATTCAAAAAGGGGGCAAAAACTGAACCTGGAAATTATAGGCCAGTGAGCTTAACATCTACTGTGGGTAAAATCCTGGAGGGTTTTTTAAGGGATACTATATTGGAGTATCTGAAGCTGAATAACGTCATGACACAGTATCAGCATGGGTTTACGAGGGACCGTTCTTGTCAGACTAATCTGATAAGCTTTTATGAAGGGGTAAGGTCAGGACTGGACTAAGGGAATGCAGTGGACGTGGTGTTCATGGACTTCTCAAAAGCTTTTGATACAGTGCCACACAAAAGGTTGATACATAAAATGAGAACAATGGGGATAGGGGAAAATATGTGTAAGTGGGTTAAGAACTGGCTCATGGATAGAAAACAAAGGGTAGTTATTAATGAAGCACACTCGGACTGGGTCACGGTTAGCAGTGGGGTACCACAGGGGTCAGTATCGGGGCCGCTTCTCTTTAACATATTTATTAATGACCTTGTAGGGGGCATACAGAGTAGTATTTCAATATTTGCAGATGACACTAAACTCTGCAGGGTAATAAATACAGAGGAGGATAATTTTATATTACAGGAGGATTTCTGTAAACTAGAAGCTTGGGCTGATAAATGGCAAATGAGCTTTAATGAGGATAAATGTAAGGTCATGCACTTGGGTAGAACAAACAAGATGTATAATTATGTGCTTAATTGTAAAACACTGGGCAAAACTGTCACTGAAAAAGACCTGGGTGGATGGGTGGACGACAAACTCACATTTAGTGGCCAATGTCAGGCAGCTGCTGCCAAGGCAAATAAAATAATGGGATGCATTATAGGCATAGATGCTCATGAGGAGAACATAATTTTACCTCTATACAAGTCACTGGTGCGACCACACTTAGAATACTGTGTGCAGTTCTGGTCTCCGGTGTATAAGAAAGACATAGCTGAACTGGAGCGGGTGCAGAGAAGAGTGACCAAGGTTATTAGAGAACTGGGGGGTCTGCAATACCAGGACAGGTTATTACACTTGGGGTTATTTAGTTTGGAAAAACGAAAGCTTAGGGGTGATCTTAGTACAATGTATAAATATATGAGGGGACAGTACAAAGACCTTTCTAATGATCTTTTTACTCTTAGACCTGTGACGGGGACAAGAGGGCATCCTCTTCGTCTGGAGGAAAGAAGGTTTAGTCATAATCACAGACGCAGATTCTTTACTGTAAGAGCAGTGAGACTATGGAGCTCTCTGCCGTCTCATGTTGTAATGAGCGATTCCTTACTAAAATTTAAGAAGGGACTGGATGCCTTTCTTGAAAATATAATATTTCAGGCTATATTCACTAGTTTCCTAGATACTGCGTTGATCCAGGGAGCTAGTCTGATTGCCGTATGTGGAGTCGGGAAGGAATTTTTTTCCCCAATGTGAAGCTTACTGTTTGCCACTTGGGTTTTTTTTTTGCCTTCCTCTGGATCAACATGTTAGGGCAGGTTAGGATAGGATATGGGTTGAACTAGATGGACTTAAAGTCTTCCTTCAACCTTAATAACTATGTTAAACAATACTACTCCACTAACTAAATAACGTGCTCACCGCACACATGATAGGGGGGGAATAATCGGGTGCTGTCATGGGCTCCGAGAAAGTCTAAGTTACTTACCGTTAACGGTATTTTTCGAAGTCCATGACAGCACTACAGAGAGAGGGGATCCGCCCCTTAGGAACAGGAAACCTACAGATATAAAAGGGCGGCACCTCTCCCACACATCAGTTGGATTACAGAGGATAAGAGGACATCAAGGTTAATTGGTATACAGCAAAAAAAAAATTATGCATCACACAGTAACATTAATCAATTGTTTATTACATGTGGACTACATAAGCGGAAGAAGTGCACATAGAACCTGGGTGGGAATGTAAGGGTGCTGTCATGGACTTCGAAAAATACCGTTAACGGTAAGTAACTTAGACTTTATTCGAACGTCCATGACAGCACTACAGAGAGAATTACAGAGAGTAATAACTATTTAGGGAGGGACTACTGCCTGCAGCACCCTTAGTCTGAAAGAAAGGTCTGAGGAAGCACCCAAATCTAATCTATAATGAGTGTAAAACGTGTGTGGAGAAGACCACGTAGCTGCCTTACATATCTGGTCAATCGAGACTTCTGCCTTTTCTGCCCATGAAGTCGCCACAGCTCGAGTGGAATGCGCCCTTAGCCTCTCAGGTGCCGGCTTGCCCCTCGAGGTGTATGCCAGAGAAATTGCTTCCCTAATCCATCTGGCCAACGAGCTCTTTGTTAATCTACGGCCTTTGTTAATTCCTTGAAAAGAGACAAACAATGCATTGTCCCTTTTCCAGGGATCAGTGACTGCCAAATATTGCAGCAGACATCTTCTAACATCTAAAGTATGAAGTTTCATCTCTTTTTGATTAGATGGATTAGGGATGAACGAAGGGAGAATAATTTCCTGTGTTCTGTGGAAAGCGGAAGACACCTTAGGTAGGTATGCCGGATCCGGCCTAAGTATTATCCTGTCATTCAGGACCTGAGTGTAAGGAGATAGTCTAGATAGTGCCTGGATGTCACTTACCCTCCTAGCCGAGGTTAATGCTACCAGGAAAGCGGTCTTAAGGGAAAGAACTTTTATTGATGCTGCTGATATAGGTTCAAAAGGGGGCTCTGTTAAAGCAGTGAGAACAAGATTTAAGTCCCATGGCATGATTCTCACCTTCACTATGGGTCTCGACCTACCCGCAGCTTTAATGAATCTACTGACCCAGTAATTATTTGCGATGTTGCAACTAAAGAGTGCCCCCAAAGCTGAAACTTGCACCTTAAGGGTGCTTGTGGAGAGACCTAAGTCCAGACCCTTTTGTAGGAATTCTAGAATCTGGGTTATCGGTGTTGTGTCCCCTGCTACAACCGCCGAGCTCTGAAGAAATTTCTTCCAAATCCTAGCGTAGATCCTAGTTGTAACCTCTTTTCTGCTTTTAAGGAGAGTATTAATTACATTAGCAGAAAACCCCTTATCTGTCAGCAGCGACCGTTCAAAATCCACGCCGTCAGGTGGAGGCCCGCTACTCGAGGATGGTAGACTGGACCCTGGGAGAGCAGATCGGGAATGTCCGGCAGGACCCACGGGTCGGCTATCGACATGTTTCTGAGACATGAAAACCATGCCCTCCTGGGCCAAAAAGGAGCGATTAATATTATCCTTGCCCTGTCCTTCCTGACCTTCCTCAATACTAGGGGGAGTAAGGACAGGGGAGGGAAGGCGTAGGCTAGATTGAAATCCCACTGTAATAGAAGAGCGTCCACTGCCAGAGGGCGTTCTTTGGGATTCAGAGAGCAGAACTGTCTCACTTTCCTGTTGCTTTTGGTAGCAAAGAGATCTACTTCCGGTAGACCCCATTTCCGCACAATCAGGTCGAAGATGGAAGTCTTTAATGACCACTCTCCTTGGCTCAGGAGATTGCGGCTTAAGAAGTCCGCCTTGGTATTTTCTTCTCCCCTTATATGTAGAGCCGTTAGAGAAAGAAAGTGTCGTTCTGCTATCTGAAGTAGGCGCCTTGCCACTTCCATGAGAGGACCGGAACGAGTACCACCCTGGTGGTTGATGTATGCGACTGTGACCCGATTGTCGGAGAGCACTTGAACGTGGTGACCCTGTAGATAGACAAGGAGTTTTTTAATCGCTAGCTCTACCGCTGCTAATTCCTTCATATTAGAAGACATTTGAATTTGATCCTGCTCCCATGAGCCCTGAACCATAACGTCCCCCATATGAGCCCCCCACCCAGAGGGGCTAGCATCTGTTGTGACTATTCGGGATATGTCATATTCCCAGGGAACCCCCTTAGACAGGTTTGTCTCATTCTTCCACCAATCCAGGGATCTTATAGTAGCCTGGGACAAGGATAGCTGGCCTTCCAGGTAACCACCTAGCAAATTTTGATACAGCAAGACCTCAGCTTGCAGTGCCCTTGTGTGAAATTGGGCCCACCGAACCGCGGGAATGCAGGACGAGAGGGAGCCCAAAAGAGACATGGCCTTCCTAAGCGACATGGAGGGGTTACTGGAAGCGTTTAGGACCTGGTACCGTAAGCGAATTAACTTGTCTGACCGTAAACTACAGTTCTGATTTTGTGAATCCAGAATTAGCCCTAGAAATTGCTGAACCCTCATCGGATTCAAACGAGACTTTTTGGTATTTATTAGCCATCCCAGCCGCTCTAAGGTAGAAATCGCTCTTTTCAGTTGCTCTAGGCAATGCTCTGCCGTCTTTCCTATGATAAGAAAGTCGTCAAGGTAGGGGACTATGAGCATATTTGATTCACGTAAGTGGGCCATGACCTCCGACATAACCTTAGTGAATACTCGTGGGGCAACCGCCAAGCCAAAGGGAAGGGCGCTAAATTGAAAATGTCGCAGTGATTCCCCCATCTGGATTGCTACTCTGAGGAAACGCTGATGCTCCATATGGATCGGTATGTGGTAATAAGCGTCTTTCAGATCTAACACCACCATAAAGCAATTTTCAAACAGAAGCTTTATTGCTGAGCTGACCGTTTCCATTTTAAATGGGTGAATAATCAGGAATTTATTGAGGGCTTTCAAATTAATAATTGTTCTAAAAGACCCATCCAGTTTACGGATCAAAAACAGAGGGGAGTAAAACCCCTTACCCCGCTCTGCTTCTGGCACCTCCACTAAGACATTCTTAGTGCAAAGCTCCTGAACCTCCAACTCTAGAGCGGCCTGCTCCGATGGCGATGACCTGAGTGGGGTAACTTTAAAGTTATCCCAAGGTACCGAGGAGAATTCTAACCGCAGCCCTGTAGCTATGATGTTAAGGATCCAGCTACTGTTTGAGATTTCCGACCAGGCCGGGTAGAAGGCCTTCAATCTGCCTCCTACCGGCACTGCTAGTCATTGCGAGGGTTTTTTTGTTTCCCTAGGTGGACCTCTAAACATAAACCCTGTACCTCTTCGCCTCTTTTCATCCCATTTGGCTCGTTCCCTGGACGACCTTCGGTAGCTGAACCTCCTTCTGCTGAAAGGTCTTTTATAGGAAGGGGTTGATAGACTGGGAAACTTTTTCTTGTCGTCCCCTGCCTTTTCTAAAAGTTCGTCCAGGACCGGGCCAAAAAGATATTCGCCGTCACACGGAATGGAGCAGAGGCGAGATCTGGCTTGAATATCGCCCGGCCAACATTTCAACCATAATGCCCTTCGTGCTGCATTAGACAGCCCTGCCGCTCTGGCAGCCATTCTTACTGAGTCCGCTGAGGAATCAGCCAGGAAAGCCGCTGCGTTCTGAATTATTGGCAAGGTCTTCCGAATTGTCCCCCTGGAGGTTCCATCTATTAACTGGGAAGCTAACTGGTCTAGCCAGACCATCAATGACCTGGCTGCGCAAGTGGCTGCAACTGCCGGCCTCAGGGCACCTGCCGACATCTCCCATGTGCCTTTCAAGAAGGAGTCTGCCTTCCTGTCTAGTGGATCTTTCAAAGACCCCATATCATCAAATGGGATTGAGGGTTTTTTAGAAGCCTTCGCCACTGCTGCATCCAGCTTCGGGGCCTTATCCCATTTACCCATCAGGGGATCTTCAAAGGGATATCTCCGTTTAAACGCTTGGGGTAAGGAGCCTCTTTTTTCAGGCTTCTTCCACTCTCTGTCTATAAGGATTTGGATGCTACTGTTTAGTGGAAAGGATCTCCGTTTTTTTGGATCTAGACCACCAAACATCAGATCCTGTACTGAGGGCTCTGGTTTCGCCTCTTCTACCCCCATGGTGGACCTAACTGATTTGACAAATTTGTCCATCTGGTCCAAGGGAAAACAAAAACGGGTAGCGTCTTCCGTAGAAGACGAGGAGGAAGCCGAAGAGGAAGGCGAGGAGGGTCCTGACACAACTTCACCCCTATCATGGGCGGCAGGTGACTCTGAATCAGATAAAACTGGTACATTTCTACGCCTGGAAAATTCTCCGTG
Organism: Oophaga sylvatica; assembly: GCA_033576555.1. NCBI lineage: Eukaryota > Metazoa > Chordata > Amphibia > Anura > Dendrobatidae > Oophaga > Oophaga sylvatica. Next base: position 18,912 of record JARQOD010010562.1, on the reverse strand, counting down.
TCTTGAGGACGCTTTCAACTCTGCTCTTATTATCTCCTTCAGGCTTTCGGTGAAATCTGGAGTCTCCTCCGCTATCTAAAAAGGGAAGGGGCATAGGGGGGGGTTTACTATGTCATCCCATGCCCCTGCCCTTCCCCTTAAAAATGCCCTACCGTCTGTTGCATGCACGGCTGGCACAACCTCTTAGGGCAAGCGTCAGGCAGAGGGCAAGCGCAAAAGGCACATTCCCTGTGCTTGCTTTTCACCGAACACTTCTTCCCCTAGTAACACAAAATGGGGAAAAAACTGTATTACTGGGTATTCTAAATCTGACGATCTCTTACCCAGATTGTACAGCAGTAGGTACCGGATCACGGGGAGGGGGCTTTTTCCCAGCTGCGGAACTTCTGTGGCTGGTGCTCCTGGCCATTGAAGAGGAGCGCTCTGTCTGCTGCTGCTGGCTCTCCTGTTGCACCGAGGGAGCCTCTGCAGTGTCCATCGTAAAAAAATGGGGCAGAAGCGCTTTACCTCTTTCCTAGGCTCCTTATATCCTCCCCCGGATATCCGGATCAGCAGGTCTGGCCAGGGGTCCACCCCCTCCTACTCCCCGCCCCACGGCCCCCCCCGCACCTCCCCGCCGTCCCCACAGCAGGCGCCGTCTGATGATGCAGCCGCCAAAATTTTCAAAAACGCCGGCCGGCGTCTCACTTCCGGTTCCGGTGGTGGAGACTCCGCCCCCTTTTTCCCCCGCTCGCACGGACCCCACCATACCGATGGAGGTAAGTATAATCCCCGCTGCATCGCCCCTCCGAGCGGAGATCTCTCCCGACCCCAGCCGCGCTGCTGCAACAGCGGCGCACGACTGAATTTTCAAAAACGGGAAATTCAAAAAACCCCCGCCGCGCTATCCATAACAGTGACGCGTGGCGGGAAATTCAAAAAACCCCCGCCGCGCTGCTCACAGCAGTGACGCGGCGGGAAATTCAAATTTTAAAAAAAAAATTTTTTTTTTTTTTAAAAATCACGGCTGCACCCTCAAGAGGCCCCTACCATGACAGGACCACAGGAGAGGACAGGGAGAAGGCATCGGGACCAGGGAGAGGGGGGGAATACTTACCTACCGGCGCTGGCTGGGAGACAGAGATCCTCTGGATACTGCTCCACCTGCTCCGCACACTGCCGTGGAATCCTACCCGGACCCACCGTGGCGCTTCCAGGGGCTCCGCACCGGCCGAGGTAGGAGATCCCCCCCCGCTACCTGGGTCGACCGGCCGGCCTGGGTCCTCCTGAAGATCTTCATCTGTAGGAAACCCGTCCTTTAGGAACAGGAAACCAACTGATGTGTGGGAGAGGTGCCGCCCTTTTATATCTGTAGGTTTCCTGTTCCTAAGGGGCGGATCCCCTCTCTCTGTAGTGCTGTCATGGACGTTCGAATAAATACCGTTAACGGTAAGTAACTACTATTTTCTCTCTCACCCATGACAGCACCACGGAGAGAATTACAGAGACTGGTAGCATAGGACCCTTCGCCCAAAGGTCAGGTCAGACGCAGAGACTAGATCTACAGTTATGGCAAAAAGTTTTGAGAATGACACAAATATTATATTTTCACATGATCTGCTGCCCTCTGGTTTTTATGTGTGTTTGACAGATGTTTTTATCACAGACAGAAATATAATAATTGCAAACATATGAGTAACAAAAGCTTATATGGACAGTTAGAATGAGTTAATGCAGCAAGTCAATATTTGCAGTGTTGACCCTTCTTCTTCAGAACCTCTGCAATTCTCCCTGGCATGCTCTCAATCAACTTCTGGACCAAATCCTGACTGATAGCAGTCCATTCTTGCACAATCAATGCTTTCATTTTGTCAGAATTTTTAGGTTTTTGTTTGTCCACCCGTCTCTTGATGATTGACCACAAGTTCTCAATGGGATTCAGATCTGGGGAGTTTCCAGGCCATGGACCCAAAATCTCTATGTTTTGTTCCCTGAGCCATTTAGTTATCACCTTTGCTTTATGGCAAGGTGCTCCATCATGCTGGAAAAGGTATTGTTGATCGCCAAACTGCTCTTGGAGGGTTGGGAGAAGTTGCTCTTGGAGGACATTCTGGTACCATTCTTCATTCATGGCTGTGTTTTTAGGCAAGACTGTGAGAGAGCCGATTCCCTTGGCTGAGAAGCAACCCCACACATGAATGGTTTCAAGATGCTTAACAGTTGGCATGAGACAAGACTGGTGGTAGCGCTCACCTTGTCTTCTCCGAATGAGGCGTTTTCCTGATGTCCCAAACAATCGAAAAGGGGATTCATCAGAGAAAATAACTTTACCCCAGTCCTCAGCAGTCCACTGCCTGTACCTTTTGCAGAATATCAGTCTGTCCATGATGTTTTTTCTGGAGAGAAGTGGCTTCTTTGCTGCCCTCCCTGAGACCAGGCCTTGCTCCAAGAGTCTCCGCCTCACAGTGCGTGCAGATGCACTCACACCTGCCTGCTGCCATTCCTGAGTAAGCTCTGCACTGCTGGTGGCCCGATCCCGCAGCTGAAACACTTTTAAGAGACGATCCTGGCGCTTGCTGGTCTTTCTTGGGCGCCCTGGAGCCTTTTTGGCAACAATGGAACCTCTCTCCTTGAAGTTCTTGATGATGTGATAGATTGTTGACTGAGGTGCAATCTTTCTAGCTGCGATACTCTTCCCTGTTAGGCCATTTTTGTGCATTGCAATGATGACTGCACGTGTTTCTTTAGAGATAACCATGGTTAACAGAAGAGAAACAATGATGCCAAGCACCTGCCTCCTTTTAAAGTGTCCAGTGGTGTCATTCTTACTTAATCATGACAGATTGATCTCCAGCCATGTCCTCATCAACACCCACACCTGTGTTAATGGAGCAATCACTGAAAAGAGGTTAGCTGGTCCTTTTAAGGCAGGGCTGCAATGATGTTGAAATGTGTTTTGGGGATAAAGTTCATTTTCTAGCCAAATATTGACTTTGCAAATAATTGCTGCTAAGCTGATCACTCTTTATAACATTCTGGAGTATATGCAAATTTCCATTAGAAAAAGTGAAGCAGTAGACTTTGTAAAAATTAATATTTGTGTCATTCTCTAAACTTTTGGCCATGACTGTAGACGGTAGTGCCTGAAAAAGGTTGAAGGTGATGACCAGGTGGCCACCTTACAGATCTGCTCTATCGATACCTCAGATCTTTCAGCCCAGGTAGTTGCCAATGCTCTGGTAGAATGGGCTCTCAATCCTTCCGGAACAGTATGCCCACTGGAGGACTAGGCCAGGGTAATCGCATCCTTTATCCACCTCGCCAGTGTACTCTTGGATGCTTTTAGACCCTTACTAGGTCCCTGGAAACACACAAACAGAGATCCTTCCTTCCTACACCCCTTGGTGGCCTCTAAATACTGCACTAGGCACCTCTTTACGTCGAGGGTATGGAACTTCTCTTCTCTCCTATTCTTAGGGTTGGGGCAGAAGGAGGGAGGACTACTTCCTGGGACCTGTGAAAGCGTGATGCTACCTTAGGTAGATAAGCTAGGTCAGGTTTCAAGATAACTCTATCCTTCAGTATTTTCGTGAAGGGTGGAACTACAGATAGGCCATGAATATCGCTTAATCTGCGTGCCGATGTTAATATCTGTTAAAACAGTCCTGCTAGTGGCATTATCTTTAAAGGGGCTGCCTGAATTGGTTCAAATGGAGCCTCTGTTAGCGCGGATAACACTAGGTTGAAATCCCAGTTGGTATTTTCCGACCCACTATCGGTTTAGATCTGACTGCCGCTTTTATAAACCGAGCTATCCAGGGATTACCCGCCAAATCATAGTTATATAGGGCCCCTAAAGCCGCTACCTGTACCTTTAAAGTACTGACCGCCAGGCCCCGTTCCAACCCTTTCTGCAGAAATTCAAGGATCTTGTTAACCTGGACCCCATCCTGTACACGCACCCCATCAGTGGAAAAAAAACATTTTTCTCCAGGTCCTCCCATAGGCCTAAGTCGTGAATGGTTTCCTACTTTTAAGTAATGTGTCTATCAATCTCTCTGAAAACCCTTCCCACCCTCAGTATTACCCTCTCAAAATCCATGCTGTTAAATGGAGGTTCTTCATCTGGAGGTGTAATATTGGTCCCTGAGACAGAAGGTCTGGGAGATCCGGTAGGATCCAGGGGTCGGTGATCAAGAGCATCCTCAGCCAGGAGAACCAGGTTCTTTTGGGCCAAAAGGGGGCTATCAATATCATATTTGCCCTGTCCTCCCTGACTTTCCTTATAACAGCTGGGATGAGAATAATTGGAGGAAATGCGTATGTTAATTTGTGGGTCCATGGTATCAAGAAGGCGTCCAGAGCCCGGGGGTTCCCCCTCGGATCCAGAGAGCATAACTGTTCCACCTTCTTGTTTCGGAAATTGGCAAATAGGTCTATGTCCGGGGTCCCCCACCTTTGTACAATCTGTTGAAAAATTGACCAATTTAGAACCCATTCGCCCTGTCTCAGACGGGTGCGACTCAGGAAGTCTGCTGAATATGTAACGCAGAGAGGGATTGCAAGTTCTTTTCCGCCAGGCTGAGAAGCTTGAAGGAAGCGTTCATTAGGGTTCGAGATCTTGTACCCCCTGGTGGTTTATGTAAGCTACCGTCACCTGGTTGTCCGAGAATACACGGACATGGTGGCCTATAAGGGAGGGTAGAAAGTGTGACAGCACATAGTCTACCGCCCACAGTTCTTTCTGGTTCGAGGATGCCTCCATCTCCTGATCCCTCCATTCCCCTGTGCCACCTTGCGACCCATGTGAGCTCCCCATCCCGTGGGGCTTGCGTCCGTGGTGATTATATGGGATATTTTTGTCATCCAGGGTACCTCCCTGGATAGGTTGGCAGTGTTCCCCACCACCAGGCTAGGGAATGAATAGCTGCTGAACCTAGAGTTACACAGCCTTCTAGATGCCCTCTCAAGGCTGACTGATTCGCCAGGATGTCCCACTGGAGCTCCCTCATATGCAGCTGTGCCCATTGGACTGCCGGTAAGCAAGCGGAAAGGGACCCCATCAGTGACATTGCCTCCCTTAGAGACATTGTTCTGTCCTCACTGAATGAGGCAGACGTCATTGCAGTTATACAGACAGCTAAACCACTATACCGGGGTCTAATAAGGAGATTGTGATTGAATTTGTGCTTTTATTGAACTTGATATATTGGCGCGGTGAAACTATAATACAAACATAATATACATACAATCAGTACACGGGCATAGTGGAAATACATATACATAGTACACTGTGAATAAACATTTGCAGACTAATACCTAACCAGAGGCAGAACTGATTAGACAGGGCTAATATAGGACAGGAATTAACTAGAGAGACATAAGTACATACCGGCGATGCTATCGCAAGAGGAGAAGAAAAGATGAGCTGCTTCCTGGATGCAGGCTGAAGGAAAATGGAGTAAAATGGAGGGAAAGCTCCCAGAATACATTGCTAAGCTACCATCATGCATTGCTTAACCCCTTCACCCCCAAGGGTGGTTTGCACGTTAATGACCGGGCCAATTTTTACAATTCTGACCACTGTCTCTTTATGAGGTTATAACTCTGGAACGCTTCAACGGATCTTCGCGATTCTGAGATTGTTTTCTCGTGACATATTGTACTTCATGATAGTGGTAAAATTTCTTCCATATAACTTGCATTTATTTATGAAAAAAACGCAAATATGGCAAAAATTTTGAAAATTTTGCAATTTTCAAACTTTGAATTTTTATTCCCTTAAAACAGAGAAATATGTCACACAAAATAGTTAAGAAATAACATTTCCCACATGTCTACTTTACATCAGCACAATTTTGGAAACAAAATTTTTTTTTGTTAGGAAATTATAAGGGTTAAAAGTTGACCAGCGATTTCTCATTTTTACAACAAAATTTACAAAGCCATTTTTTTTCGGGACCACCTCATATTTGAAGTCACTTTGAGGGGTCTATATAGCAGAAAATACCCAAAAGTGACACCATTCTAAAAACTACACCCTCAAGGTACTCAAAACCACATTCAAGAAGTTTATTAACCCTTCAGGTGCTTCACAGGAGCTGAAGCAACATGGAAGGAAAAAATTAACATTTTACTTTTTAGTCACAAAAATGATCTTTTACAAACATTTTTTTTATTTTCACAAGGGAAAAAGAGAAAGGATATAAAGTTGTTGTGCAATTTCTCCTGAGTACGCCGATACCCCATATGTGAGGGAAAACCACTGTTTGGGCACACGGCAGAGCTCGGAATGGAAGGAGCGCAGTTTGACTTTTCCAAACCAAATTGGCTGGAATTGAGAACGGACGCCATGTCGCGTTTGGAGAGGCCCCGATGTGCCTAAACAGTGGAAACCCCCCACACGTGACCCATTTTGGAAACTAGACCCCCTAAGGAACTTATCTAGATGTGTGGTGAGTAGTTTGAACCCTCAAGTGCTTCACGCAAGTTTGTAATGTAGAGCCGTGAAGAAAAAAAATCATATTTTTTCCACAAGCATGATGTTTTAGTCCCCAAATTTTTATTTTCCCAAGGGTAAGAGGAGAAATTGAACCACAAAAGTTGTTGTCCAACTTATCCTGAGTACGCTGATACCCCATATGTGGGGGGGAACCACTGTTTGGGCGCACGGCAGGGCTTGAAAGGGAAGGAGCGCCGTTTGACTTTTCCAAACCAAAATTGGCTGGAATTGCGAACGGACGCCATGTCGCGTTTGGAGGGCCCCTGATGTGCCTAAACAGTGGAAACCCCCCACATGTGACCCCATTTTGGAAACTAGACCCCATAAGGAACTTATCTAGATGTGTGGTGAGCACTTTGAACCCTCAAGTGCTTCACGCAAGTTTGTAATGTAGAGCCGTGAAGAAAAAAATCATATTTTTTCCACAAACATGATGTTTTAGTCCCCAAATTTTTATTTTCCCAAGGGTAAGAGAAGAAATTGGACCACAAAAGTTGTTGTCCAACATGTCCTGAGTACGCTGATACCCATATGTGGGGGGGAACCACTGTTTGGGCGCACGGCAGGGCTTGAAAGGGAAGGAGCGCCGTTTGACTTTTCCAAACCAAAATTGGCTGGAATTGCGAACGGACGACATGTCGCGTTTGGAGGGCCCCTGATGTGCCTAAACAGTGGAAACCCCCACATGTGACCCCATTTTGGAAACTAGACCCCTAAGGAACTTATCTAGATGTGTGGTGAGCACTTTGAACCCTCAAGTGCTTCACGCAAGTTTGTAATGTAGAGCCGTGAAGAAAAAAATCATATTTTTTCCACAAACATGATGTTTTAGTCCCCAAATTTTTATTTTCCCAAGGGTAAGAGGAGAAATTGGACCACAAAAGTTGTTGTCCAACATGTCCTGAGTACGCTGATACCCCATATGTGGGGGGAACCACTGTTTGGGCGCACGGCAGGGCTCGAAAGGGAAGGAGCGCCGTTTGACTTTTCCAAACCAAAATTGGCTGGAATTGCGAACGGACGCCATGTCGCGTTTGGAGGGCCCTGATGTGCCTAAACAGTGGAAACCCCCACATGTGACCCCATTTGGAAACTAGACCCCTAAGGAACTTATCTAGATGTGTGGTGAGCACTTTGAACCTCAAGTGCTTCACGCAAGTTTGTAATGTAGAGCCGTGAAGAAAAAAAATCATATTTTTTCCACAAACATGATGTTTTAGTCCCCAAATTTTTATTTTCCAAGGGTAAGAGGAGAAATTGGACCACAAAAGTTGTTCTCCAACATGTCCTGAGTACGCTGATACCCCATATGTGGGGGGGAACCACTGTTTGGGCGCACGGCAGGGCTCGAAAGGGAAGGAGCACCGTTTGACTTTTCCAAACCAAAATTGGCTGGAATTGCGAACGGACGCCATGTCGCGTTTGGAGGGCCCCTGATGTGCCTAAACAGTGGAAACCCCCACATGTGACCCCATTTTGGAAACTAGACCCCCTAAGGAACTTATCTAGATGTGTGGTGAGCACTTTGAACCCTCAAGTGCTTCACGCAAGTTTGTAATGTAGAGCCGTGAAGAAAAAAAATCATAATTTTTCCACAAACATGATGTTTTAGTCCCCAAATTTTTATTTTCCCAAGGGTAAGAGGAGAAATTGGACCACAAAAGTTGTTGTCCAACATGTCCTGAGTACGCTGATACCCATATGTGGGGGGAACCACTGTTTGGGCGCACGGCAGGGCTTGAAAGGGAAGGAGCGCCGTTTGACTTTTCCAAACCAAAATTGGCTGGAATTGCGAACGGACGCCATGTTGCGTTTGGAGGGCCCCTGATGTGCCTAAACAGTGGAAACCCCCACATGTGACCCCATTTTGGAAACTAGACCCCCTAAGGAACTTATCTAGATGTGTGGTGAGCACTTTGAACCTCAAGTGCTTCACGCAAGTTTGTAATGTAGAGCCGTGAAGAAAAAAAATCATATTTTTTCCACAAACATGATGTTTTAGTCCCCAAATTCTTATTTTCTCAAGGGTAAGAGGAGAAATTGGACCACAAAAGTTGTTGTCCAACATGTCCTGAGTACATTGATACCCCATATGTGGGGGGGAACCACTGTTTGGGCGCACGGCAGGGCTTGAAAGGGAAGGAGCGCCGTTTGACTTTTCCAAACCAAAATTGGCTGGAATTGCGAACGGACGCCATGTTGCGTTTGGAGGGCCCCTGATGTGCCTAAACAGTGGAAACCCCCCACATGTGACCCATTTTGGAAACTAGACCCCTAAGGAACTTATCTAGATGTGTGGTGAGCACTTTGAACCCTCAAGTGCTTCACGCAAGTTTGTAATGTAGAGCCGTGAAGAAAAAAAATCATATTTTTTCCACAAGAATGATGTTTTAGTCCCCAATTTTTTATTTTCCCCAGGGTAAGAGGAGAAATTGGACCACAAAAGTTGTTGTCCAACATGTCCTGAGTACGCTGATACCCCATATGTGGGGGGGAACCACTGTTTGGACGCACGGCAGGGCTTGAAAGGGAAGGAGCGCCGTTTGACTTTTCCAAACCAAAATTGGCTGGAATTGCGAACGGACGCCATGTCGCGTTTGGAGGGCCCCTGATGTGCCTAAACAGTGGAAACCCCCCACATGTGACCCCATTTTGGAAACTAGACCCCCTAAGGAACTTATCTAGGTGTGTGGTGAGCACTTTGAACCCCCAAGTGTTTCACTAACGTTTATAATGCCTGGCGTGAAAAAAAATATATATTTTTTTTTTCCACAAAAGTGATGTTTTAGTCCCCAATTTTTTATTTTCCCAAGGGTAAGAGGAGAAATTGGACCCCAAAAGTGGTTGTCCAATTTGTCCTGAGTACGCTGATACCCATATGTTGGGGGGATACACTGTTTGGGCACACGGCAGGGCTCGGAAGGGAAGCAGTGACGTTTTGGAATGCAGACTTTGATGGAATGGTCTGCGGGCGTCATGTTCCGTTAGCAGAGCCCCTGATGTGCCTAAACAGTGGAAACCCCCCACATGTGACCCCATTTTGGAAACTAGACCCCCTAAGGAACTTATCTAGGTGTGTGGTGAGCACTTTGAACCCCCAAGTGTTTCACTAAAGTTTATAATGCCTGGCGTGAATAAAAAAAAAAAAAAATTTCCACAAATATGATGTTTTAGTCCCCAATTTTTTATTTTCCCAAGGGTAACAGGAGAAATTGGACCACAAAAGTTGTTGTCCAATTTGTCCTGAGTACACTGATACCCAATATGTTGGGGGAACCACTGTTTGGGCGCATGGCAGGGCGCAGAAGGGAAGCAGTGACGTTTTGGAATGCAGACTTTGATGGAATGGTCTGCGGGCGTCATGTTCCGTTAGCAGAGCCCCTCATGTGCCTAAACAGTGGAAACCCCCACAGTGACCCCATTTTGGAAACTAGACCCCCTAAGGAACTTACCTAGGTGTGTGGTGAGCATTTTGAACCCCCAAGTGTTTCACTAAAGTTTATAATGCCCAGGTGTAAAAATAAAAAATCCTACTTTTATCCTCACAAAAATGATGTTTTAGTCCCCAATTTTTTATTTTCCCAAGGGTAAGAGGAGAAATTGGACACCAAAAATTGTTGTCCAATTTTTCCTGAGTACACTGGTGCCCCATATGTGGGAAAAAAACTGTTTGGGCACAAGTCGGGGCTCAGAAGGGAAGTCGTGACGTTTTGGAATGCAGACTGATGGAATGGTCTGCGGGCGTCATGTTCCGTTTGCAGAGCTCCTGATGTGCCTAAACAGTAAAAAAAAACCCACAAGTGACATAATTTTGGAAAGTAGACTCCCAAGGAACTTTTCTAAATGTGCCCCCCTTCTGGAACTAATCTTTCCTGTAAAGTAAATTAGTAGTGCATTGAGGTGTGGTACAATTTGAAACAATCCTTCATACACAGGCCAGGTTTTTCGGGGCAGGTGTCGCATTGGTAAGTGGTGTCCTTGCGTATTCCCCTTTTGTAACACACTCGGCACCTTTTTTGCGGCTTACCTTTGCTTCCAGTTGGCGGGACCACCCCCGGGAAATGCTGACCTGGTATGATACGAGCACCTTCAGTTCCAGAAGTACTGGGGCCCGCTGTTTCCTGAGCGCAAACATCAGGGCCTTAACCACTACCTCCTGGAACTGAAGGTACGTCGTATCGCTGTTGCGTGCACATCGTGACAGCAGGAAAGCGTTGAGCATTGCCATTTGGACGATGTGCACGGACAGCTTCTTGTACCACACCTTGGCCTTTCTCAAAGCACTGTACGGTTGGAGGAGTTGATCAGAGAGATCAACACCCCCCATGTATTTATTGTACCCCAGTACACAGTCCGGTTTGCGGACCTGTGTAGAGGTACCCCGTACAGTGCTGAGGGCGCTGCCATCACCATGTATGGTGGTCAAGAGAAGGACATCCCTCTTGTCCTTGTACTTGACCACCAACAGGTGGTCGCTACATTGGGCTCTGCTCTCACCCTTTCTCAGCATCTGCCCAAGTAGCGTCTTCGGGAGGCCTCTCTGATTTTTGCGGACGGTACCGCAAGCTGCGGTACCTCGCGCAGAGAGGGATTTGTAGAGTGGGACGCTGGAATAAAAGTTATCGGTGTAAAGGTGATAACCTTTATCCAGCAGTGGGTGCACCAAATCCCACACAATTTTCCCACTCACTCCCAGGACGGGGGGACACTCAGGGGGTTCAATCCTGGTGTCCTTTCCTTCGTAAAACTCTAAAGCTGTGCGTGTACCCTGAGGTACTCTCGCACAGCTTGTAGAGTTTAATTCCGTACCTTGCCCTCTTGCTGGGCAGGTACTGGCGGAATCTGAGCCGTCCCTTAAAATGAACCAAGGACTCATCCACGCAGATGTCCCTTTGGGGCACGTACACTTCAGCAAACTTTTTGCTGAAGTGTTCGATGACCGGCCGAACTTTGAACAGACGGTCAAAGTTGGGGTCATTTTGTGGGGGACACTGTGCATTATCATTATAATGCAGGAATTTGTGGATGGCCTCAAAACGCGTCCGAGCCATGACCATTCGGAACAGTGGAGTGTTGTATAAAATATCAACACTCCAATATTGCCGAAGTTCTGGCTTCTTCAGGATCCCCATATGGAGGACCAGGCCCCAAAACTGCATCATTTCACCTGCGTCTACAGGAGACCAGTTGGAAAATGATGACACTGGGTTTTGCGCCAAAAATTGCCGAGCGTACAAATTAGTTTGCTCCACCACGAGGTTAATAAAATCCTCAGAGAAAAAGACTTTGAAAAAGTCTATTTCTCTGAGGCCCGTGGTGTCAAACTTGATTCCTGATTCTACCACAAAATCAGGAATCAGTGGCTCGTAATTTTCGGGGGGCGGGGTCCATATGGGGTCCGAAGAGGGGTGCGCTGGTTCATTTTCAGGGGTGGGCGCTGCCTCATCTTCTGTCCTGGGGCGTCTGCGTGGCGGTTCCGCAGGACCCGAGGAGGAAGATGAGGAAGAGGAGGAAGAAGAAGAAGAGGATGAAGAATCTGAAAAGTAAAGAAATGTGGGATCCTCTCCCTCGCTATCAGTGTCGGAGGCAAGTAAAGCGTATGCCTCTTCCACTGAATAGCGCTGTTGGGAAGAACGTGACGAGAGGGACATTTTTTTTGTGAATGTGGTGCTTTGTGTGAACTTTATTTATAACTGTGTGTGTGTGTGGGGGGGGGATAGTGGTTGGTGCAAACTATGCTGAAAGGAAAAAGCTAAAAGAAAAGAAAGAGAATAGGGAAAAAAATGCCTGTGAAAAAAAGTCTAAACCAGCAGGCACGAGCTCTGATAAGTGACCGGTGTCACTTATCAAAGTTCCGCGGCTGCCGGATGTGCGCACAGGAGTGGCGGAAAGGGAAGTGAAAAAAAAAAAAACGGCAGGAACGAGCTCTGATAAGTGACCGGTGTCACTTATCAAAGTTCCGCGGCTGCCGGATGTGCGCACAGGAGTGGCGGAAAGGGAAGTGAAAAAAAAAAACGGCAGGAACGAGCTCTGATAAGTGACCGGTGTCACTTATCAAAGTTCCGTGGCTGCCGGATGTGCGCACAGGAGTGGCGGAAAGGGAAGTGAAAAAAAAAAAAACACGGCAGGAACGAGCTCTGATAAGTGACCGGTGTCACTTATCAAAGTTCCGCGGCTGCTAGATGTGCGCACGGGAGTGGCGGAAAGTGGAGTGAAAAAAAAAAAACTGCAGGAACGAACTCTGATAAGTGACTGGTGTCACTTATCAAAGTTCCGCGGCTGCTGGATGTGCGCACAGGAGTGGCGGAAAAGGGAGTGAAAAAAAAATGCAGGAACGAGCTCTGATAAGTGACTGGTGTCACTTATCAAAGTTCCGCGGCTGCTGGATGTGCGCACAGGAGTGGCGGAAAGGGGAGTGAAAAAAAAAAAAGACGGCAGGAGCGAGCTCTGATAAGTGACCGGTGTCACTTATCAAAGTTCCGCGGCTGCTAGATGTGCGCACAGGAGTGGCGGAAAGGGGAGTGAAAAAAAAAAAAAAAAACCGGCAGGAACGAGCTCTGATAAGTGACCGGTGTCACTTATCAAAGTTCCGCGGCTGCTAGATGTGCGCACGGGAGTGGCGGAAAGTGGGGTGAAAAAAAAAAAACTGCAGGAACGAGCTCTGATAAGTGACTGGTGTCACTTATCAAAGTTCCGCGGCTGCTGGATGTGCGCACAGGAGTGGCAGAAAGGGGAGTGAAAAAAAAAAAAAACTGCAGGAACGAGCTCTGATAAGTGACTGGTGTCACTTATCAAAGTTCCGCGGCTGCTGGAAGTGCGCACAGGAGTGGCGGAAAGGGGAGTGAAAAAAAAAAAACAAAAACGGCAGGAACGAGCTCTGATAAGTGACCGGTGTCACTTATCAAAGTTCCGCGGCTGCTAGATGTGCGCACGGGAGTGGCGGAAAGTGGTGTGAAAAAAAAAAACTGCAGGAACGAGCTCTGATAAGTGACTGGTGTCACTTATCAAAGTTCCGCGGCTGCTAGATGTGCGCACGGGAGTGGCGGAAAGTGGGGTGAAAAAAAAAAAAAACCTGCAGGAACGAGCTCTGATAAGTGACTGGTGTCACTTATCAAAGTTCCGCGGCTGCTGGAAGTGCGCACAGGAGTGGCGGAAAGGGGAGTGAAAAAAAAAAAAAAACTGCAGGAACGAGCTCTGATAAGTGACTGGTGTCACTTATCAAAGTTCCGCGGCTGCTGGAAGTGCGCACGGAGGGGGGTGCAAAAGAAAAACGAGCACGAGTGTTGATCGGTGAACTGCGTCACCAATCAACGCTCGGCGGCTGCTAAATGTGTGCAAAGGGGGGGTAAAAAGAGGGGGAAAGGGAAGGGGGGAGGGGGGAATGGGGGGATTGGGGTGGATCGGGCAAGGATCGGGGCTCAAAAACTCACGTTTGTAGTCTCTCTTCTTTCTTCTCTCTTCTTTCTTCAGCAGGAGTTGTGGTGTCACAGGCTACTGTGGCACCACAAGGCCCAGCACAGGAGGAGATCTGGCGTGTGACCGCACTGCAGGAATCCTCAGCAAGTGTGAGGACCCCTGCAGTGCGGTCAGACAGGTCAGATCCAGTTTGCAGACAGGTCACAGAGCGGTCACATCGCTGCTGTGACCTGTCATTGGTGGGATCGATGATCACATCGATCCCACCAATCAGAGGAGACCCTTGTTTTGCCGGTTGCTAGGCACCGGCCTAGTAATCGGAGCTCACTGCTCCGATTCCTAGGCAGGTCACCGGCAGGTCAGGAAGCAGGGCACAGAGCGGTCACACCGCTGCTGTGCCCTGTGATTGGCGCGATCGTCTATGACATCGATCGCGCCAATCAGCAGCTGCAGGCCCTACTGGGCCTGTCCTAGGCTCCGGCCTAGGATCGGTGCTATTACTGCACCGATCCAGGCAGGTACAGGCAGGGCACAGCGCGGATACACCGCGGCTGTGCCCTGCGATTGGCGCGATCGATGTGATCGGCGATCGCGCCAATCCAGGGGGGGTCTGCTCCTTTCTATGCCCAGGCCTAGGATCGAGTACATCGGTACTCGATTCTAGCCTGGGATCTCACTGTTTCAGCCCATCGGATTGGCTGAAACAGTGAGAAAGGCTGCGATTGGCTGTTCAGAATTGAACAGCCAATCACAGCGATCGGGAGTGAGGGTGGGCGGTGACAGACCCCGGGATGCCGGCGCCATCTCTCCTGAGGTAAGATGGCGTCGGAATTTTAATGCGATCATTGCGACTTAAGTCGCAATGTCGCATTAAAGGGCTGGACGTACTATCCCGTCCCCGGTCATACGGGCCCAGGTACCATGGACGGGATAGTACGTCCGATGGCAGTAAGGGGTTAAGCTACCATCATGCATTGCAAAGGGAGGGAAAAGGATTTTGCTGAAAGTGAAAGAAAACATTATAACTGCGAATATGACACTGGTCACTAGAGGGAGCCAAACACTAGATTGTTAAACTCCTGCATAAACAGTAGAAAAAACAACAATTAGATGTTGGAGGTAGAACACTCCCCGTCTGGCATCAACGGATGTCACTATCCCTTTCTTCCGAAGGCAACAATAAGAACAGTTCAGGTACTGGTCTGAAGAATGTCTTAGGTTCATTCCCTTTGGCCATCCTACTCTCTGCAGACCATTATTGTCGATGAATGGGTCGAGTTTCCTCAATACGCTGCTCTCTGGTATTGGAGTTTTGTTAATGAGACATTGCATTTCTACAGGGTAGGTTTCTCTTTGTACAATGAAGATGATGTGGTTTCTGGAGAATTCCAAGTCTGAGGTAACATAAGTATTTTTACAAAGATGCCAACCTTTACATTTTTCTGTGTCACAAGCTCTGGTGGTCCTGAACGATCGAGCTACATGACTCAGGCAGGTAATAGCTCGAATAAGTGACTTCCAACTTAAAAATTTGATGAATCTGTGAGATCCAAGCTGGATAGCAGAGGTCGTTGTATGAAGTGTAGACACCTGAGGGCGGATTTCAGCATCTGAGTCCTCTCCTACTAGTTTAAAGGTGTCTGGGAAACGTTTCTCAGTGTAAATAGTTTTGGTCCTGAGAGCCATGTTGTGCTTCCTAGTCGACTTGCGTCAACTGCTCTAGTTGCATGATCTGCAGGATTTTGGTCCGTGGGTATGTAATGCCACTGTTTTGGATGAACTGATCTCCTAATTCGTAGCACTCTGTTGTTGACATAAACATGGAATCATCTAGTTTCATTGTGGATATATCCAAGGACTACTTTGCTGTCTGAGTAGAACTTGGCCTGTGACAAGTCGATATCCATCTCGGATGCGATGAACTCTGCCAATTCAACGGCTAAGACTGCAGCACAAAGCTCTAACCTGGGTATAGTGTGCTCTGGCTGTGGAGCAAGTTTGGCTTTCCCCATAACAAATCCAATGTGGCTCTGACATTTGGAGTCTACAGTTTTGAGATAGGCGACAGCGCAATTGCTTTGACAGAAGCATCTGCAAACACGTACAGTTTTTGGCTTTGTATTTCTGTAGATGGCACAGGGGTGCATGGTCTTGGCAAATTCAGGTTGGAGAGGGCTGCTAAAGAGTTCTTCCATCCTTCCCACTGAATTTTCTTATCAGGTGGCAGAGGTGCATCCCAGTCGGATGTTTCCTTGATTAAGTCCCTTTGCCTTGTATAGTGACAGGAGCTGCGAAAACCAAGGGATTGTACAGACTGTTGATGGTGGACAGGACACCTCTACGTGTGAAAGGCTTTTCTTCTTGGCTGACCTGGAAGATGAAAGTGTCTGACTGTAGATTCCAGAGAAGCCCGAGGCTGCGTTGCATTGGTGCGGGTTCTGACCCCAAGTCCAAGTCTCTGAGACTGTTGCATAAGTCTTGTGAAGGGAATGCTTCCATGAGTTCTTGGCTGTTTGAGGCTATTTTGTGAAGCCTGAGGTTCAAGAAAGCAAGCACCTCTTGGGCTCTCCTGAGAAGACTGATGGCAGCCTCATTTGAAGGCATGGGTTTCAGACAGTCATCAACATAAAAGTCTTTTTCTATGAATTGTCTGACATCTGATCCATATTCTGTTTCTCCTTCTTGAGCCGATCTTTTGAGTCCATAGATGGCGACTGCAGGAGAACTGTTGCCAAAGATGTGCACTCTCATGTGATACTCTGTGACTTCTTTGGCAGGATCATTGTCTCTGTACCAGAAGAATCTTAGGAAGTTCCTGTCTCTCTCTCTCTCTCACAAGGAAACAATGGAACATTTGCTGGATGTCAGCGATGAAGGCGATGGAATCCTTACGGAAACGCATAAGTACTCGCAGCAGTTTGTTATTGAGGTCTGGTCCTGTCAGTAGAACATCATTCAGGGAGATATCATCAAACTTAGCACTGGAGTCAAACACCACTCTAATTTGGCCTGGTTTCTTAGGGTGGTAAATCCAAACATGGGTAGGAACCAGCATTCTTCAGAGTCTTTGAGAGTGGGAGCTAGCTCTGCATGACAATTCTCAAAGATCTTTGACATGAAGGAGATAAAGTGATCTTTCATCTCTGGCTTCCTTTGCAGATTATGTTTGAGAGAGGAGAAACGCTTTAATGCTTGATTTCTGTTGTTTGGTAGACGTTGTCTGTGGGTTATGAATGGAAGAGGTGCGATCCAGCTGTTGGTCTCATCTTTAACAAGTCCCTTGTCCATTACCTCTAAGAACAACTTGTCCTCTACTGACATTGCCACTTGGTTGTCTTGCTTAGTTCTCTGGAAGACTGTGCACCCTAACTGATCCTCATAGCTTCCTGACACTATACTGCTGTCATGAGTAAAGTCTATTAGATGATTGGGCAGTTGGATGCTGTGTGGTAGCTCTCTGACATGGAATTCATTGTTACAAGGTTGAAACAGAGATGGGCGTCCTTTCTCCAATGTATTTGTCAACATGCTTGTCACAGAAGATGGGGCGTGCATGCGTCCCAAGCATACGTTTCCTATTATGACCCATCCTAGGTCTAGCTTTTGGGCATAGGGAGCATTGTGGAGTCCATTGATGTGACGTCTCACTTTATGAACCTGCAGGATATCTCTCCCCAACAGCAGAATTATCTGGGCCTGATGGTCGATTACACTCGATGATTGTAGGTAGTGGTAGGCAGAATTGCCCGTCTAAGGACTCTATTTGGTAGTCAGTAGCTTTCCTACCTGCTGTTGTCACAGTACCTGCACACGTCTTTAGTGAGTAGGGGGTGCTTGGCCCTTTGATGTTGAATAGGTCAAAGAGTGTTGATCTAGCCAAGGATCGATTACTTTGATCATCCAAGATAGCATACAGTCTTACAGCTTTGTCTCTATGACCCTTTGGGTACACTGACGAGGCATATTTTTGAACAGGATCTACTGTCTATTGTCCCTTTACAGACTTCAGTACATTGTGAAGTGATCTCTGGCGTAGCTGCATCGGTGTTCCTTTCCTCCCCGCCATGCTCACTGTCAGCTGGCGTGTATTATGTGCTCCATGGAGCTGGCCCAGGGTGTAGGGCAGTGTTGTGATCTGTGGTGCCACATTCTGTGCATTTTACACTGACCTTGCAATCATTGGTGAGATGAGTTGTGGACGAGCAACACTTGTAGCAGATACCGTTCTCTTTCAGGAAGCTTCTGCGATCTGGCATAGATTTTCCTCTGAAGGCTCTGCATTTCAGGAGAGGATGAGGCTTCTGATGGAGCGGGCGCTGCTTGTCAGGATCCTGCACCTTAGTCTCTGATTGGGAGCAGCCAGCAGACCTGTAATTAGAACCTGGAGAAGAAACATTTGTCTTGTGCACTGCCACAGACGTTCTGCGTGGGCTTGCAGTTGGTGACGGTGTGGCATATGACAATGCAAAGTCAAAGCTGGGATCATTTCTGATTCTTGCTTGTTGGTGTACAAAGTCTACAAAAACTGAGAAGGGAGGAAATGGAACACTTTGTATTTGTACGTGGAACCATGTGTAAGCCACCTCTCCTGTAGATTGTAGGGCAACTTTTGGACTATAGGGTTAACACCTCTTGCTGTGTCAAGGTAAGCAAGTCCTTGTAGATCATCTTCACATTTGGCAACTTGGACTTCCTTTAGCAAGTCACTTAATTCTCTAAGTTTCTGGAGCTCCTTGTTAGATATTTTAGGGAAGTCATTAATTCTTTTGAACAAGGCTCTTTCTATTACCTCTGCTGAGCCGTAACACTCATCCAGCCTTTTCCAGATCTCTTTGAGGCCAGTCTCAGGGCGGTTTATATTAATGTCTCTGATCCTTACTGCGTTTGACTGACTCTTCCCCCAGGTATTTGACTAAGAGGTCTATCTCTTCCCTTTGTTGTAGCCCCAAGTCTCTAATGACATTTTGGAAGGAAGCTTTCCAAGCTATGTAACCTTCAGCTTGGTCAGTGAATTT
>JARQOD010010561.1:0-26883 GCA_033576555.1 Oophaga sylvatica | reverse complement strand
TCTTGCTCTTTTTTTGGGAAACATCTTGCTTTCCTGCTCTCATCAGATAAGTTTTTGGTTTTTTTTTTTCTTTTTTTGGTTTTTTACTGTGTTTTTGCTTGCTGGACTGGGGCCTGGTCCCCTTTTGGGGGTCTTGCGCTGCAATTGTGCTAAATTGTGTGTTTGCATTTTTCTTTGCCCCTTTGTCACTTTTATTTGCTGTGTTGCTGTGTGTTACACCAAGATCTGATTTAGGTGGTAGAGATCGTGTGATCTCGGGTTTTTTTTTGTTAATCAAAAGTGTTGGTTTTTTGTCAGGTTTTTTTTTTGGGTTGCAGTCAGAATTCTTTTTCCACACTTTTCTATCTAGGCAGATTGGGCCCCAGTGTTTGTCATTCTATTTTCTGTCGTGTCCGTATTTTCTTCTTGTCAAACCGCCATTACGTGTTCGGGGGTTCCTATTTCTTGGGGATTCTGCTCCGGGCAGATAGCATTCATCTTTCTGCCTTGAGGCGTAGCTATCTCTCCGGCTGTGACGAGGCGTCTGGATCACGTATGTACGCTCCACGGCTACTTCTAGTGTGGGGGTTTTAGTTTAGGTTACTGCAATCCAATAGTTTCCAGCCTCTCTGGTGTATTGCTACTTTGGCTTTTTTTTTGCAGTTTCTCCTCAGCTACCGAAACCATAACATTACTCCTCAGCATTTTCAAAAATTTTTCACTCCATGTGAGAGTCCTCTGCTCCTCAGGGACAGGGTGATGGGAGGGTCTGAGAAAACTCTCCTCAAACTTGCCAGTGTTCCACTGCCTTTGCTGTCTTGGAGTTGTGTCTCCCCCAGCTGTACCCCTTTGGGTTGGCCAACAAATTTTGACCTCTGCTGCCAGCATTTTCAAAATGTGAATTTTTTTAATAATTCCACAAGAAGGGCCCTCTGTTCCTCCATCATTTTAGTACAACTGTCGCCTATGGAATAAGAGATGTAAAATTCTCCATGGGTCTAGAATAGTGTTGAGCGATACTGCCCCATATCCAATAATATCGGATCGGATTGGATCGGCCCGATACTCAAAAAGTATCGGGTATCGCCGATCCGATACCGGAAACCCAATGCAAGTCAATGGGACAGAAATATCGGAACTAAAAAAACCTCTTTCTTTCCTTGTAAACACTAGATATACACACATAGAATACATATATGTATATATATATACATGTCATTGTGACATATATATATATATATATATATATATACATATATTTATAGTTCATACACTTCTACATAGTAAAATAGCCTCTGATTCAATTGCCGGGCAATGCCGGCTTTTGTGAAAATACAGAAGCACCCGACATGAAATGACACATGGTTTACATAGAGTTAACCATGTCTTTTCATGTAGTTTGATATATGGTTTTCACAAACAATTACATGAGTGTGCAAAATTTGACACATGTAGGGGTTAATTCGTTGTAAAAAAACACATTTTTTGGCTACGAATTTACACCTTTAATTAACCCCTACATGTGTCAAATTTTGCACACATACACTCATGTAATTGTTAGTGAAAACAATATATCAAACTACATGAAAAGACATGGTTAACTCTATGTAAACCATGTGTCATTTCATGTCGGCTTCTGTATTTTCACAAAAGCCGGCAATTGAATTAGAGGCTATTATATTATGTAGAAGTGTATGTACTATAAATATAAATATATATATATATATATATATATATATATATATCTGTGTGTCACAAATTCAATGACATGTATATATATATATATACATATGTATGAGGTGTAAAATTGTTGAAAAAAAATGCGTGGGCTCCCGCCCTATTTTCTCAACCAGACAGACAAAGCCAGCGAGTGGGGGCAGATAATAATAGCCCAGAAGGGGACCATTATTTTTGGCCCCCCCGGCTACTAACATCTGCCCCCAGACACCCCAGAAAAGGCAAATCTATAATTAGATTTGCCCTTTCTGGCACTTTGCCTGTCTATTCCCATTGCCCTGTAGCGGTGGCGAATGGGTTAATAAGGGGTTAAAGCCACCTTGCTATTGAAAGGTGAGTTTAAGCCAGGTTAATAATTGAGAGCTGTCAATTAGACAACTATCAATTATTAATCCTATTGTATAAAATAAAAATAAAACACACACACTTTAATTAAAAATCATTTTAATGAAATAAACACACAGTTTTTGACAATATTTTATTTTACTGCCATTCCTTGCGAAGCCCTTGTTCACCTGTAATAAAAATAAAATAATAAAGCAACATTATTCTTACCTATCCGATGTTCAGTCAGGTCCCGCGATGTAATCCTTCTGAAAGGGTTAATGTTTACTGCAGAGACCGCAGCTAATGCTGACAGTCTCACAGTAAACCCCAGACTGAATAATCAGGCTGAGCCTGACATCCACATAGAGCAGAGCTGCTTACCAGTGCTGAGTCCCCGGCGGTGACGTCATCCGGACTGGTTTACGGCCAGCTGTCGCGAGAGTACAGCTGGCCAAGATTACCCAGTACCCCGCAGTCACTGCAGTTATCGCGAGATTCTGCACGTGACCGCCAGGGACAGGGTAATGGCGGCCATCCAGGAGGACGTGACCACCAGGGAAGGGGATCTTCTGCCAGGTAAGTGCTGACTCTGCTGAGTCCTGACACCTGACAGACCCGACCGACACTGACAGTGACAGTTTCGGGAAGTTCCTGTGTCACGTACTTCGTTCTGTGACACAGGAACTCCCATAGACTTGGTCGGAAAACTCCGATTCCGGTATCCGATATGACAAAAATATCGGAACTCAGAATCGGAATACCGATACAGCAAATATCGACCGATACCCGATATTTGCAGTATTGGAATGCTCAACACTAGTCTAGAAGTGTCACCAATCAGTATTGCCCCTCACCCAAAATTTGATAATGTGAGGGTGAAGGTGAGGGGGAAGGCAACATAACATAAACTCAGCCATGCGTGCAAGACTGCTAACAGTCAATACTTCCGTGTCCTCACCAAGAGGATGACTGACCATCCTCTCCTTCTCTTCCTTGTCCTCGGGCCTCCAACACTTAAAACTAACCACAGTAATATCATTGTACAAACATTGTAAATACCTTCTTATAAATACATCCCTGATTTTTGTATCTCCCCCACCTCATTTTTGATTGTAAGTTGTCACGAGCAGGATTGTTTTGTTTGGGTTTAATTATTGTTATTAGAGATGAGCAACTTTGCCTTTTGGAGGGTCGAGTCGGGTTTAGTGAAACCCGACTTTCTCAAAAGTCGAGTTGAACGAAATCGGCCGACTATCGGGAAAAGTCGGAGGTCAGACTGAAACACGAAACCCAATGCAAGTCAATGGGGAAGCAAAGTCGACAGGGAGTGGAGGACAGTAAACACACCTACAGTGCCCATTTCAATGCCAACTACATCAATTCTTATTACTTAAGCTTTATAATAATAGTTACGCATTGAAAACTGGGGGTTATTTGCCTAAAGTTGTGGGGGGTAGGGCTGGCTCCAGGTTTTCGTGTGCCCTGGGCGAAATAGTGTCAGTGGGCCCCTTTAACACATACCACAATTCATGATGCTCCGATACTGCAGAGAAATATAGATATAGTACAATGACAAATACTTCACTTCTTACATTACATGACTGATATCTATTTTATGATGCCCATAAATTATGAACCCCATATGATACTCTAGTGTATGATAGGCCCCATGGATGATGCTCCAGTGTATGATGGGCCAATATAATGCTCCATATATAATGGGCCCCATATGATGCTCCAGTATGCGATGGGCCCCATGGATCATGCTCCAGTGTATGATGGGCCTATATAATGCTCCATATATAATGGGCCCCATATGATGCTCGAGTATATGATGGGCCCCATGGATGATGCTCCAGTGTATGATGGGCCTATACACTGTGTGCAGAATTATTAGGCAAATGAGTATTTAGATCACATCATCCTTTATATACATGTCGTCCTACTCCAAGCTGTATAGGCTTGAAAGCCAACTGCCAATTATGTAAATCAGGTGATTTGCATCTCTGTAATGAGGAGGGGTGTGGTCTAATGACATCAACACCCTATATAAGGTGTGCTTAATTATTAGGCAACTTCCTTTCCTTTGGCAAAATGGGTCAGAATAGAGATTTGACAGACTCTGAAAAGTCAAAAATTGTGAGATGTCTTGCAGAGCGATGCAGCAGTCTTGAAATTGCCAAACTTTTGAAGCAAGATCACTGAACAATCAAGTGTTTCAAGGCAAATAGCCAACAGTGTTGCAAGAATTGTGTTGATAAAAAAAAGGCTCGAAATAACTGCCTATGAATTGACGAAAATCAAGCGTGAATCTGCCAAGATGCCATTTGGCACCAGTTTTGCAATAATGCAGAGCTGCAACGTTACTGGAGTATCAAAAATCACAAGGTGTTCCATACTCAGGGACATGGTCAAGGTAAGGAAGGCTGAAAAACGACCACCTTTGAACAAGAAACATAAGATAAAACGTCAAGACTGGGACAAGAAATATGTTAAGACTGATTTTTCTAAGGTTTTATGGACTGATTAAATGAGAGTGACTCTTGATGGGCCAGATGGATGGGCCCGAGGCTGGATCAGTAAAGGGCAGAGAGCTCCACTCCGACTCAGACGCCAGCAAGGTGGAGGTGGTGTACTGGTAAGTGCTGGTATCATCAAAGATGAACTTGTGGGACCTTTTCGGGTTGAGCATGGAGTGAAGCTCAACTCCCAGACCTACTGCCAGTTTCTGGAAGACACCTTCTTCAAGCAGTGGTACAGGAAGAAGTCGGTATCGTTAAAGAAAACATGATTTTCATGCAGGACAATGCTCCATCACATGCATCCAAATACTCCACAGTGTGGCTGGCCAGTATAGGTCAAAAAGAAGAAAAAATAATGACATGGCCCCCTTGTTCATCTGATCTGAACCCCATAGAGAACCTGTGGTCCCTCATAAAATGTGAGATCAACAGGGAGGGAAAACATTACACCTCTCGGAATAGTGTCTGAGAGGCTGTGGTGGCTGATGAACGCAATGTTAATCGTAAACAGATCAAGCAACTGACAGAATCTATGGATGGAAGGCTTTTGAGTGTCATCGTAAAGAAAGGTGGATATATTGGTCACTGACTTTTTTTTATTTTTGATTTTGAATGTCAGAAATGTTTATTTCTAAAGTTTGTGTTGTTATGTTGATTTACCTGGTGAAAGTAAACAAGTGAGATGGGTATATATTTGGTTTTTAATAAGTTGCCTAATAATTCCGCACAGTAATAGTTACCTGCACAAACAGATATCCTCCTAAGATAGCCAAATCTAAAAAAAAACCACTCCAACTTCCAAAAATATTAAGCTTTGATATTTATGAGTCTTTTGGGTTGATTGAGAACATAGTTGTTGTTCAATAATAAAAAGAATCCTCTCAAATACAACTTGCCTAGTAATTATGCAAACAGTGTATAATGCTCCATATATAATGGGCCCCATTTATAATGCTCCAGTGTATAATGGGCCCCGTATATGATGCTCCAGTGTATGATGGGCCCCATTTATAATGCTCCAGTGTATGCTGGGCCCCATGGATGAAGCTCCAGTGTATGATGGGCTTATATGATGCTCCATATATAATGGGCCTCTTATGAAGCTCCAGTAAATGATGGGCCCCATGTATGTGTTGTCATATGCAACAGATCAGGACTTCTATATTATAAGTAAAAGGAGGACTTTATGCTGACCTGACAATAGATGGCGATGTTGTGTAAAGTCTCCTTCTTTAATGTATTGTATAAGAATTAGTCTCTCTTCTGTTTTGTTTCACTTTCGTTTTGTTCATGTTAGCTGATGCAATGCTGTAATGTCTGTGCATTATTCCTTCACCTCATGTTCAGAGAAGTAAACGCTTGTTATCCTATGCAACCTGCTCTGTGAAGTTTCCTCTGCAAAGGTGTGGATTCAGAAGCTGTGCAACAGTATGATGTTCCAGTGTATAATGGGCCCCGTATATGATGCTCCAGTGTATGATGGGCCCCATTTATAATGCTCCAGTGTATAATGGGCCCGTATATGATGCTCCAGTGTATGATGGGCCCCATGCATGATGCTCCAGTATATGATGGGCCTATATAATGCTCCATCTATAATGTGCCCCATTTATAATACTCCAGTATATAATGGGCCTTATCTATGATGCTCAAGTGTATGATGGGCCCCATATATAATTCTACAGTGTATAATGCTCCCCAAATATTGCTCCAAACATTAAAAAAAATGAAATACCTCTCCTCGCTGGGCACTGCTCTACTTTAGACTCCTCAGCGTCGCAATCTTCCAGCTCTCTGCGCTTGGACTGTTTAGGCAGAGGGTGTACAGACGTGACGTCATCGCGCTCTCTGACCTGAATGTCACTGTCAGGAAACGCGGAAGACGTCACAGTGGTGGAGCAGGGAGAGGTAAGTATTGCAAGTGCTGGGGCCCTGAGCAAGCAGGGGGGGCCCTCTCGTGGGCGACAGCACTGAAACAGGGCCCCTCATAGTTCGCCGGTGTGTCTGACGGCGAGTGGGCACCCCAACATCAGAGACACTTTTGCGTAATATGAGGGGCCCTGTGCCAGTACCATCGCCCACTAGTGGCCCACCCCCACCTGCTCAGGGCACTGGCACTTGCCCGGGTGCGCCAGGTGCTGATGCCGGCCCTGGGGGGTACAGTCCAGTTAGGGAGGTGGAAAAACTGGCATATGTTGAGGTGTAGACTGGGCGTTCAGTATCTGCAAATGAAGGAATTGGAGAAGTCGGAGGAAGAGGAGGACAAAGCAAGCCATTTTGCTGGCAACCTATGTGTCATCAGGGAAAGATGGTACAAAATCATTTGAAACCCAGGCATGGTTCATTTTAATGAAGGTGAGATCACCACCATTTTGGGTCGACAGCTGGGTCCTTCTTTCTGTCAGGATTGATCCAGCTGCACTGAAGACTCTTTCTGATAGCAAACTACCAGCAGGGCAAGCAAGCTCCTGTAAAGCATATTGTGCCAATTAAGGCCAGGTGTCCAGTTTACAGGCCCAGTAGTCAAAGGGGAATGAACTGTGAGGGAGAACATCGATAGGGGAGGAGAGGTAATTTTGAACCATATTTGACAACTGCTGTCTCCTGTCTGTTGCAATCAATTCAGTATTACCAGTCGTGTGAGCGTTACTAGAGAAATCAGTCCACAACAGTCCACAAAATGATCATGAAACCCTGTCTCCAACGCCACTTCGGCTGTGTGCACCACGAACACCTCTTCCGTTTGGCCCAGTACGGCTCGTGGTAGAACCTGCACCGCTGCTGTGTGCTGGGAATGCCTCTAACAAACGGTTTACCAGAGTTGCTTGTTTGTTCGCCAATATTAGCTCTAGGTTCTCTTGTGGCATGATGTTCTGTCATTTGCCTTTATAGCGTGGATGGAGGATGCTGGCCATCCAGTAGTCGTCATCCTTCCTTTTGGCAATGCAGGTGTCCCTTTTTAAAATCCGCAAGAGAAAATCACACATGTGGGCCAATGTTCCATGTGTCAATGATGCACTGACAGTGGTGGGTGGAGGAGCACCTTCTGCCACATCCACATCCTTCTTGTCACGCACAAACCCTGTACCTGACCTTAGCAAGCCAACATTTTCTCTTGCCCCCTGAGAAGCATCCTCCTCCCCAAAATAATCATCCTCCTCATCCTCCTCCTTCTCTTCCTCTTCTCCTTCCACTTCTTCCAGGACAGTTTCCTGAGCAGACAATGGCTGACTGTCATCAAGGCTTTCATCCTCCTCCTCCTCTTCCTCCTCCGCTGCAGACGCCTGATCCTTTAAGAGCATAAAAGTTTGCATGAGCAGACGCATAAGTGGGATGCTCATGCTTATGATGGTGTCGTCTGCGCTAACCAGCCGTGTGCATTCCTCAAAACACTGAAGGACTTTACAGAGGTCTTTCAGCTTTGATCACTGTACACCTGACAACTCGATGTCTGCCCTCAAACTGCCTGCCTGTGTATCATACCACAAATGCATTACAGCCTGCCTCTGTTCGCACAGCCTCTCAACCATGTGTATGGTGGAGTTCCACCTTGTTGCAACTTCTATGATTAGGCAGTGCTTGGGGAGGTGGAGCGATCTCTACAGCCTCTGCATACGACTGGAGTCTACGGGCGAGCAACGGATGTGCAAGCACAGTCTTCGCACCTTATGGAGCAGGGCTGTTAACTCCGGATAATTATTTAGGAAGCACTGAACCAGAAGGTTCAAGGTGTGAGCCAGGCAAGGAATGTGTCTGAATTTTGCTAGGGCTATGACCGCCACAAAATTACGGCCGTTATCACTGACTACCTTGCCTGGCGCAAAATGTAGACTGCCCAGCCATGACTCAGTTTCTCGCTGCAAGTAGTCAGCCAGTACCTGCGCTGTGTGTCTGTTGTCGCCCAAAAGTCATCATCTTTAAAACAGCCTGCTGATGCTTACCACTAGCTGTTCGAGAGTGGGACACCTTATGTGCAACACTGGAAGCTGCGGATGGAGTGCTCGTGCTACTGCGCTCTGTCGACGAGCTTTCACTTCTGGAGAAGGAGGAGGGTAGATCACCTACAGCAAACTATTGCCAATACCGTGGGCTAGGCAGCACTGTCCCACCGCTGCTGTCCCCTGTGGACCCAGCATCCACCACATTCATCCAGTGCGCAGTGATGGACACGTAATGGTGCTGGCCATGCCTACTGGCCCATGCATCTGTTGTGAGGTGCACCTTTCGACTCACTGATTGTTTGAGTGCATGGACAATGCGGTCTTTCACATGCAGGTGGAGGGCAGGGATAACTTTTCTAGAAAAGAAGTGCCAACTGGGTAGGTGATAGCGTAGGGCAGAGTAGGCCATGATCTCTCTGAACGCTGCGCTTTCAACCAAACGGAAGGGCATCATCTCCAATGAGATCAGTTTGGCAATGTAGGCGTTCAAAGCCAGTGTACGCGGATGAGAGGATGAGTACTTTCTTGTCCTACTCAGAGTGTCTGCTATAGGGTGAGCTGGAATTGAGAGCTGCACATGGGTGAACTAGCAGTGGACATGACGGACTGAGAGGGGGTTGGTGATGGTGGTGGTGGTGGTGGTGACCTAGATTCAGTCTTTCGTTGCAAAAACATTGTGATTCCCTGACTGCTTTGGCCTTGCGACAACACCTCAACATTTCTTGCTGGTGGTGTGCTAACCGGTGGGCTTACAGTGGGGGAAGTGAAGGAGCGTTGCTGGCTACCTCCAGTCGGAGCAGGTGCACATGTGCTACCTGATGTTTTGTAGTCTATCAATGCATGCAAGTGCATGGTGATTAAATGTCTAAGCATGCAACTGGTATTCAAATTTTGGAGATTTTTCCCTCGGCTAAAGGTCCTTCTGCACTTCTTACTGATAACCTTTGCCTCATCAATAGGATTTTGGTCAAAAAAGTGCCACACTGCACTGTTCCTACTATGGGATAAATTTTCAGGGCTTGCACGCTGTGCTAATTTGACCGTCTGGCCAAGCTGTCCTGCAACTCTTTTTGTTTTTTTAAGATGTTTTTGGACAGCTACGGGCCTGCCAGATAACCGCTGCTGAGATGTCGATGCCTGCTGCGGATCTTTCTCCTCTTCTGAGCTATTGCCAGCAGCAAACCGTTCCCCCAATAGATGCCAATTCGGGTCAACAGCTGGGTCATCCATCACCTCTTCTGTTGTGAATATGCTGGAGGCGGCTTCTGAGCTGGGGCTCCCTCCAATGGTTGCTGAGGCTGGCGCTGAATGGTAGAATATAAGTGGCCTGAGTTCCCAGCAGACTTGCCGGTTATCAATTGTTCCTTCTGGTCTTGCTTGAAGCACTGCTAGTTTCCTGCTCTCCTTCAGATAAGTGTTTGCTGTTTTTTTTTTCTCTGTTTGATTTTCTCTGCTGGTTTGCTGCTTGCAGTGGACTGCAGCCTGTCCCTTTTGGGGGTCTGGCGCTGCAATTGTGCTCCGTTTGTGTCTACACTTTTGCTTTGCTTTTTTGTTACTTTTTATTTGCTGAATAGCGTTTTGTTACACCAGAGATCTGATTTAGGTGGATGAGATCGTGTGATCTCAGTTTTTTTTTGCAATCAGAAGTGTTGGTATTTTTGTTAGGGTTTTGTTGGATTGCAGTCAGAATTCTTTCCTGTACTTTTCTGTCTAGACAGATTGGGCCCAGCGTTTGCTCTTTCTATTTTCTGTCTGTGTCCGTGCTTTCTTCTTATCTAACCGCCATTACATGTTTGGGGGCTTCCTATTTTCTTTGGGGATCTGCTCCGGGGCAGATAGCTTTCATCTTTCTGCCTTTAGGTGTAGTTATCTCTCAGGCTGTGACGAGACGTCTAGGATCACCGTAGGAACGCTCCACGGCTACCTCTAGTTGTGTGGTTAGTTCAGGTTACTGCAATCCAATAGGTTCCAACCTCTCTGGTGTATTACCGCTTTTGCTATTTTTTGCTATTTCTCCTCAGTTACCGAAACATAACAGTATAACCGGCCTCAAAAACTGAAAATTGTATGGTACTCACAGAAGGGGAAAATAGTAATAAGGAAACTCTGTTTGTTGCATTTTTTTTCCCATCTTTTCTCTGGTTGCTGAAGAGGAATTTTTTTTTTTCTCTCAATGGAGTTTGTCTGGCCGTGTGGATCAGCTTGCCACTGAGGTTCGGAGTATTGCTACCTATCTTGCTGGGTTGCCAGTTGTGGAACCTAGGATCCCCATGCCAGATTTGTTTTTGGGGGATCGATCTAAATTTCTGAATTTCAAAAATAACTGTAATTTGTTTTTTGCCTTAAGGCCTAAGTCCTCAGGGAACGCGGCACAGCAGGTTCAAATTGTCATCTCCCTGCTGCGTGGCGACCCTCAGGATTGGGCTTTTTCCTGACACCTGGGGATCCTGTTTTGAATGATATTGATGCATTTTTTCAGGCTCTGGGGTTATTGTACGATGAACCTAATGTCACTGATCAAGATGAAAAGATCTTGTTGGCATTAAATCAGGGTCTTGAAGACGCTGAGTTGTACTGTCAGAAATTTCAAAAGTGGGCAGTCCTGACCAAATGGAATGATGATGCTTTAGCAGCCATTTTTCGAAAGGATCTGTCAGAAAACGTAAAGGACGTTATGGTGGGATTCCCTGTTCCCTCTGGTCTCAATAATTCTATGTCTTTGGCTATTCAAATTGACAGACGTTTGCGTGAGCACAGAGGTATGCGTGAGATAGTGTTGCCTTGTGAGCCAGCTCCTGAGGCTATGCAGTGTGATGGAGTGACTTCTGGGCTCAGCTGTTGTGAATGTGTTAGAAATGAATTCTGAGCAGAAGCTCCCTCTGGTGGTTACAAACAGTACTGAACTATTCAATGAAGATTGTGAAGATTGGCAATCAGGTGTTACAGACTGGTCTTATATAAGGGAGGTTCCCTCCCATCAGGGTTGCCGGTGATCAATTGTTCTTGTCTCAACTTTGGTTCCTGGTTCACTTGGAAGCTTGCTGTGTCTTGCCTGCATCTTCTGCTAACAGATAAGATATTTTCTGCTTTTATTTTTGTGCTTGCTTTTTGCATTTTGTCCTGCACTTCTGTGGAGGTCAGCCAGGTCCCCTCCGGGGGCTTGTTCTCCTCTCAGTTTATATGAGCCACTGTTATTTGTTCATTTGCCTTTTCCAGTTTTTTCAGTGGCTGCTGCTTAGTTTTGTTACACCAGAGAACTAATTTAGGTGGTAGAGGTCGTGTGATCTCAGGTGTTTTTGCAATTAGTGAGTTGGTATTTTTTTAGGGTTTTTTGGATTGCAGTAAATGTCCTTCCTATCCGTTTCTTTCTAGGAAGATTGGGCCCCAACGGTTGCTCATACTATTTTCTGTCTGTGTCTGTATTTCCTCTTGTCTAACCGCCATTACATGTTTGGGTGCTTCCTATGTTCTTTGGGGATCTGCTCCGGGGCAGATAGTTTTCCTCTTTCTATCTTTAGGTGTAGTTAGCTTCTCAGGCTGTGACGAGGCGTCTAGGACCAACGTAGGTACGCTCCACGGCTGCCTTTAGTTGTGGTGGTTAGTCAGGGTACTGCAATCCAGTAGATTCCAACCTCTCTGGTGTATTGCCTTTTTTGCCTGCTCTCCTCAGCTACCAAATCATAACACTCAGCGTCATGAGTTTCGTAAGCACAATGGGTTATGTTTCTACTGTGGTGATGCTTCCCATGCTATTTCTGTCTGCCCTAAGCGGTAAGACGTTTTGCACGCTCAGTTGTCTTGGGTAGTGTTCAGACTAAATTTCTGTTGACTGTTACCCTGATTTGCTCCCTGTCCACAATTTCTGCTCAGGCTTTTGTTGATTCAGGAGCAGCTATTAACCTGATGGATTTTGACTTTGCCAAACATTGTCGGTTTCCCATGATACCCCTGCGGAAGTCTATTCCCCTACTGGGCATTGATTCTACCCTTTGGCGGAGAATAAACCCCAGTTTTCTACTCAGGTGATAATGAGGGTTGAACCAGATCATCAGGAGAGTTGCAAATTTCTGGTGCTGCATAATCTGCATGACATTATTGTAGTAGGTTTCCCTTGGTTACTGTTAGAACTCTCCTGTTCGGTTTTTTCTATCTTGCTGGTCACATGACTTTTTTTTGCCTACTTAATCCTGCTCCGCCCTTCTGGCTTTGCTGGACTTCATTGTAATTTCTACTCTTAATCTAGCTGGGTGCTTTGTTACCTTACTCAAATAGTTTTGCTTGGTCTTCAGACCTGTTATGTTTCGGTAACTGAGGAGTGCAGGTAAAAAAGGCATTGCCTATACACCAGAGCAGTTGGAATCTATGAGATTGCAGTACCCTGACTAACCACCACAACTAGAGGCAGCCGTGGAGCGTTCCTACGTTGGTCCTAGACGCCTCGTCACAGCCTGAGAAACTAACTACACCTAAAGATAGAAATAGGGAAGCTATCTGCCCCGGACAGATCCCAAAGAACATAGAAAGCCCCCAAACATGTAATGGCTGTTAGAGAAGAAGAAATACTGACACAGACAGAAAATAGTATGAGCAAACGTTGGGGCCCAAACTAACTAAATAGAAAAGGATAGGAAGGGTACTTACTGCAATCCCAAAAAACCCTGCAAAGCACCAACTCTACTAATTTCAAAAACACCTGAGATCACACGACCTCTACCACCTAAATTAGTTCTCTGGTGTAACAAAATCAAAACAGCAGCCACTGAAGAAACTGGAAAAAGCAAAAGTACAAACATCAGTGGCTGAACTAAACTGAGAGGGCAAAAGCCCCCGGAGGGGACCCTGAAGGCCCCACAGAAGTGCAGGACAAAATGCAAAAATAAAGCACAAAAACAAAAAGAAGAAAATGTCTTATCTGTTAGCAGGAGATGCAAACACGACACAGCAGGCTACAAGGGAAACAGGAATCATGGAGTGAGACCAGAACAATTGATCACCGGCAACCCTGATAGGAAGGCGACTCCCTTATATAAGACCAGTCAGTAACACCTGATTCCCACTCCTCACAATATTCACTAGACAGTCCAGTACTGCTTGTAACCACCAGAGGGAGCCTCTGCTCAGAACTCATTTCAAGTCCATTCACAACACAGACCTCTATGTTCTATGTTGTTTTGTTTTTCTTTTTACTGCTACAACTTCTGTTAGGAGGTGTCCATCTTTTCTCCCAGTCCCTAGTGCTTGTAGGGATCCCTTCCTCGCATCTATAGGTGTTCGTTCAGACTAGCTGAGGACTTTAGCGGGTCTGATCACAGGATCAGGTTCCCCGTTACATCGTAGGGATTGAGCTTAGTTCTATTGTAGGGACAGATATCCCTTTCTTTCCTTAGTGCTTTTAGCAGAACATAACAGTAAGTCCAGCCCAAAAATATCTCTAAGGAAAGATTACCAGTTTCCATTATGGTGCCGGTTCAGGAATTGGCTCAACGGCTGCAGGGACTCTCTCTGGAGGTGACCGAACTCCAGCAACACGTGAGTAGCTGTTCTGGAGCACATTTCGTGGAGCCAAAGGTACGTTTGCCTGATTTATTTTTTGGTGAACAACAAGATTTTTTTTCTTTTATAAATGCTTGCTTGTTGCATTTTCGTTTGAGACCCAGATCCTCTGGTGATGAATCGCAGCGCATAGGGTTCATAATGTCACTTTTGCGCAAAGAACCTCAGGAATGGGCCTTTTCTCTGCAACCTACTGATCCATGTTTTAGATCAGTGGATAGTTTTTTTTCTGCTTTTGGGTTGCTGTATGATGATTCTGATCGTGTCTCATCAGCTGAGACAGAATTAAGACTTTTGAGGCAGGGATCTGGTAATGTGGAAAAATATTGTACTCTCTTCCGACGGTGGTCTACTCAGGTGGAGTGGAACGATTCAGCTTTGAAAAGTTTGTTTCTTGCAGGGCTAGGTGAAAGGGTTAAAGATTTGCTGATTTCTTATCCCATACCTGGTAACTTGCAGGAGGCTATGCAATTAGCTATACGGGTGGATAGGAGACTGCGTGCAAGGGTTAATGAGTAGTGTTGAGCGATACTGCCCGATATCCTAAAATATCGGATCGGATTGGATCGGCCCGATACTCAAAAAGTATCGGGTATCGCCGATCCAATATCGGAAACACAATGCAAGTCAATGGGACAGAAATATCGGAACTAAAAAAACCCTTTCTTTCCTTGTAAACACTAAATATACACACATAGAATACATATATATATATATATATATATATATATATACACATGTCATTGTGACATTATATATATATATATATATATATATATTGTGAGACAGTGAGGGTATGTGTGATGAATGGGGTGTACATTTCACCTAGGTACTGTGCTGTATGGTATAAGGGAAATGTGTGGCTTTGTAAACCTAGTGGTAGAGAAAGGTCACTACACCTTACATTCAGTACACACTTGCAGCTCAGGCCTGAAACCATTCAGCTGTTAATTAGGAGACCAGAAGTAGGTGTCTGCGAACACAGTCAGAGAGCCCGTTTAGTCTGGACACAGGAGGGGTCCAGGCACAGAAGGTGTCTCCAGGAGTTTGAGCTATCTCAGTCTGGGTGCTCGATGTACCCGGACACAGGAGTAGTCTCTGTGAGAATCCATGCGGATAGCAGCTGAATAGGAGGGGAGCTCTCTCAAGTCTGGATGTTGAAGGTGCCTTCAGACACAAGGAGGAGACTCTGTGAAACTCCATGCTGGTAAATGCTGAACATATGTGTTGTTTTGGCCCCGGCTGTTAGAGTCGGGACCCGGATAGATAGGGAAATCTATCTAAGTGTAATTAGTGGCTAGACAAGCCTAGGTCTTCTGTTTATGATTTTGTTTTATGTCTTGTTTGCTGTGGACTTTAAATAAAACTGGTTGCGGCCAGTTTTTACCAGAACTGCTGTCTCTGAATGAACTGTTTCCGTGCCACTCTGTCTACCCAGATGGCGATCCCAGAGCTATATCCCCTGAAAAGCTTACAATTGGCGGAGAATGCTGGGGCAGCACAGTGGCTGATACAATTGGTGCTGGAATGTGCGTGCAGCACAGTGGCTGATACAATTGGTGCTGGAATGTGCGTGCAGCACAGTGGCGAGAGACAGCAATAAAAGGTGAAGTCTGTTGAAGTAGCAGCAGAAAAAAAAAAAAAGTGTCTGCACAGCAAAGCTGAACTTGTTGTGGAAAAGACTGTGGAGTGTGCAGCAGCAAAGGAGAAACGTCTATTGGAGCAGTCTTAAAGAGACAGTGGCCCTAATAGAGTTTGCAGAGAAAAAAAAAAAAATAAAAGTGTCTGCACAGCAGAGCTGAATTTTTTGTGGAAAAGACTGTGGAGTGTGTATGTCTTGAGTGAAGACTGCAGTTGTTGAGACAGAGAAGTCTGACAGCATGGATGACAGCATGGAGGCGCTGTTTGAACAAATGGCGCAAGTTAATGTGCAACATAAGACTGCCGTGGTTGAGACAGATAAGTCCGGCAGTATGGAGGAGCTCGTTGAGTACCTGGTCCAGGCCCAGCGGAGCATGGAGCAGAAGCGCCTGCAGCACCAGCAGCGCATGCAGCAGGCCCAGCAGCAATTCCTGCAGCAGCAGCAGCAGGAGAATAACCGGTTATTTGTTGAGCAGATGGCAGCACAAAAAAAGGATTTCGGTGCCGTGTCCCGAAGTGATGTGGCAAAGTCACCTGCATTGTCCGCTGTAAAGAAGGCGGTAAGACGGTCCCTGAAAAAGATGACACCTCGTGATGATGTGGAGGTATATCTCACTAGGTTTGAGGGACTGGCAGAGAAGGAGAATCTGCCCCTATCTGAATGGGCCATGATGGTCGCACCCTATCTGATTGGAGTGCCCCAGGTGGCCTATGCTGACCTGAGCGAGCAGGACAGCCAACACTATGCCAAGCTGAAAGAGGAGATTCTTACCCGGCTGGGTGTTGCGGTGACGGCCCGTGCCAGGGGAGTTCATGACTGGAGATGCAGTTGGGAGTCTGCAGTCAGCAAGCCTGATTATGGAGTTGAAAAGGTGATAGTGGACCGCTACACCCGAGCACTTCCTCCTGAGGTACAGAGAGAAAGGTACTTTGGCCCCAAAGACTGCCTCCGTGACCAGCCGTCTGAGCGGTCGTCACTTCAGAGTTCCCGGACGCCGAACTCTCCCGGTAAGAGCGTTCCAGCTGTTGGGGACATGGGGTATGTTGATAGACGGGTTCAGGCCCGAGGGGACATATGGGAGGGTGATTGTGATGGACAGTGTTGGAGATGTCGTGAAATTGCGGCCGACTGTCCAATAGAGGGGGAGCCTATGTGTTGTGATGTTGGCGGATCCCTCTCTCCCTGCGCAGAGCCTGTGTGTGTGTCCACCTCAGCCGAAGAGACTGGACCACAGGTGTGCCCGGTGGTTGTAAATGACTGCCCAGCACAGGCCCTCTTGGACTCAGAGAGTCCAGTGACTTCCGTATGTGACAGCCTGATTGATAGGGACTTCATCCCTGATAAGCACCTGAGTATGGTGTGCATCCATGGAGACACCAAAGTCTACCCAGAGACTGCCGTGGACTTGGTCCCCAAACTCGGGGAGGTTTCATATGAAGGGGGGGTAGTGAAGAACCTGGTGCAACCCGTCATATTGGGTAATGACTTTCCCCGGTCTAAGGATCTCTGGGGGAAAAATGTTTCTGATGGACAGTGTGATGAAGCTCCTACTGAGGGTGCGCAGTCCCGAGGGGCGGAACACAATGCTAGTGGGCCGTTAAACTTATGTGATAATGATGATGATGATGATGATAATGATGATGATGATCATGATAATGATGATGACCATGATAATGATGCTGATGCTGATAATGATAATGATGATGATCATGATAGTGATGATGATACTGATCATAATCATGATAATGATATTGATAATAATGATGACTGTGATAGAGATGAAATTCCTTTGCAGGTGATGGTGGGAGACGAGGATGGTGGTTCTCGGGAACCGAGTGTCCCTGACTTACCTGTGTCCTGTGACAATTTTGAGAGTGAACAATGGCGAGACCCCACTCTTAAAACGGCACAGGAAAATATAATTGTTCTAAATGAGGTTTCCCAAGAGCCTGGCTCTGAGGAGAGGTTTCCTCATGTTGCCATAAACACTCACCTGTTGTATAGGGACACTGAAGTCCAGGGAGAGGTCGTGAGCCAGCTCCTAGTACCTGAGCTATATAGAAGTATAGTGCTGGGGTTGTCACATAGTCACATACTTGAGGGACCAGATGGTGAAGTTAATGTTGTGGATGACATGTTAACTATGGTTCCAGATCAAGATGTGAATGAGAATGAATTGTATAACCCTGACAGTGAGCAGGATGTAAATGAAAATGAAGTGTATAACCCTGAAAGTGAGCAGGATGTGAATGA
Source organism: Oophaga sylvatica (assembly GCA_033576555.1). NCBI lineage: Eukaryota > Metazoa > Chordata > Amphibia > Anura > Dendrobatidae > Oophaga > Oophaga sylvatica. The sequence goes on along the minus strand of JARQOD010010561.1, from coordinate 8,929 downwards.
GAATGAATTGTATAGCCCTGACAGTGAGCCAGATGTGGCTGAGAAAAAGGGGTCAGGCAGGGATAGTGGTAGTGATAGTGAATCATCTGATGACCATAAAGCAACCAGTGCAAATGAGGAAGGCATGGTTACATAAGAGGTTGAGAGTCCTGAGAAGAAAGCTGATGCTGACCTTACAGCCGGACAGAAGATGGCATCTGAAGATGTTTTACAGTTGGCCGGTTCCCTGGCGAAGACTAAGGTGAAAGGAGGAGAGCTGAGCTTTAAAGGCAGGACTCTGAAACTGAAAACAGCACAAGTGGATGCTGTTGAAGAGGAGAAGTTATCAATGTATGGTATGGAGCTGCATCATGCCCCGGACTCTGAAGGTAATGCTGCAGAGGTGGAAAAAGCCATGGAAGTGGTTGTCACCAAGCCAGATGCCTCATCAGAAGCTGAGGTCTCAAGTGAAGCTGTGAGGAACAAGACTGAAGATATGGGGGCTGACTCTGCCCAGGAATCTGTTTCGGCCAGAGACAGTGGCGTGGATGGTGTACTGTCCGGATCAGTAGCGGCAACTCGCAAAGTTCGGGCTGGCATTGGTGAGCTCAGGCGCACTTTCATGGAGTCTGCATCTGAGCCACGTCCCAACGAATGGGAGAAGCGATGTGTCGGTCCGTTGCCGCTGCAGATACACGGGAGCCCGGATGGGATGCAGAGCGTGGTGGAAGAGAAGAGCCAGGCGGGTTCTGAGTATACAGATGCAGCTATCAAGGAGAACTTGAAAGTTGAAATAAATGGAGATATTGGATATCATAATAATGTGCCTGAAGAGGTAGAATGTAAGACTGACGGTAGGGCTTCTGAGCATGTTCTACCAGAAGAGCCTGAAGAAGGGGCCGAAGACGTAAAGAACGTCCAACAGCTACAGGAGAAGATGCGTCTCCCTGAGGTCTCCACCAAAGAAATAAAGACTGATAATGTTGCATTACGCGAGCGGCTTCAGCAGTGTGAACTGGATGTGGTATCTCTTCGCCAGGAACATGAGCGGTTCCAGCAGTTGCTCCAGAGAGCACGAGGTGAAAGGGAAAGTGTATATGGTACCTTGCAAGATCAAGAAAAAGTGGTTGCACAGGTACAAGATGAATTGATTACTTCTCAGAAAAATCTCCAAACTGTGATGAAGGTGCGTGATGAAAGCCATGAGCCGCTTCTTGAGAAGGTCAATGAAGTACAAGAAGAGGATGAATTATGTGTACTGCCAAAGAAAAACGATCAGCTCCTTCTACAGTGCCAAGCATTTGAACAGTGTAGTTTAAAATGGTCAGAGACCATGGCAGAGGAGCTTAAGTTCTGTGAAATAGAATTGATGAATCAACTGAGATTTAAGAAAGTAGATGTGCTAGAGAAGGTTCAAGGGGAACTAGAGAAAAGTGAAAAACCCCCTATACCTCCTGTGATAGTTGGTGACACATGGTCAGTGCACCAAGGACAGGAGGTACGTGAGTTTCTGAGAAAGAGTCAGCAGAAGTGTTCTGATGTGCCGGGTCGTACTTCTCTGGCCAGGCACTATATCGAAACTGAGCCCGGCCCTAAGGTCAAGATGAAACCGTGCAGGATACCCTAGGCCCGCAGAGAGCATAGGCCTGGGAGGGTACAGGGTAGTACAGATGCTTCAGATGAAGAGAAAGCTGATGTTGGCTATGGCTCAGGTGAAGATACAAATGAAAATACTGAAGATGAAGCTGATGAGGGCCATGACTGGTCCAGAGTTCACTGTCTCTTTTGGATTGTTAACCAGCCCTCCGGTCTGGATGACCAGCCCTCCGGTCTGGAGAAGAGGGGGGGGATATGTGAGACAGTGAGGGTATGTGTGATGAATGGGGTGTACATTTCACCTAGGTACTGTGCTGTATGGTATAAGGGAAATATGTGGCTTTGTAAACCTAGTGGTAGAGAAAGGTCACTACACCTTACATTCAGTACACACTTGCAGCTCAGGCCTGAAACCATTCAGCTGTTAATTAGGAGACCAGAAGTAGGTGTCTGCGAACACAGTCAGAGAGCCCGTTTAGTCTGGACACAGGAGGGGTCCAGGCACAGAAGGTGTCTCCAGGAGTTTGAGCTATCTCAGTCTGGGTGCTCGATGTACCCCGGACACAGGAGTAGTCTCTGTGAGAATCCATGCGGATAGCAGCTCAATAGGAGGGGAGCTCTCTCAAGTCTGGACGTTGAAGGTGCCTTCAGACACAAGGAGGAGACTCTGTGAAACTCCATGCTGGTAAATGCTGAACATATGTGTTGTTTTGGCCCCGGCTGTTAGAGTCGGGACCCGGATAGATAGGGAAATCTATCTAAGTGTAATTAGTGGCTAGACAAGCCTAGGTCTTCTGTTTATGATTTTGTTTTATGTCTTGTTTGCTGTGGACTTTAAATAAAACTGGTTGCGGCCAGTTTTTACCAGAACTGCTGTCTCTGAATGAACTGTTTCCGTGCCATTCTGTCTACCCAGACGGCGATCCCAGAGCTATATCCCCTGAAAAGCTTACACTATATATATATATATACATATATTTACAGTTCATACACTTCTACATAGTAAAATAGCCTCTGATTCAATTGCCGGGTAATGCCGGCTTTTGTGAAAATACAGAAGCACTCGACATGAAATGACACATGGTTTACATGGAGTTAACCATGTCTTTTCATGTAGTTTGATATCTGGTTTTCACAAACAATTACATGAGTGTATGTGTGCAAAATTTCACACCTGTAGCTTTTAATTAAAGGTGTAAATTCGTTGTAAAAAAAACAGATTTTTTTGCTACGAATTTACACCTTTAATTAACCCCTACAGGTGTCAAATTTTGCACACATACACTCATGTAATTGTTAGTGAAAACAGTATATCAAACAACATGAAATGACATGGTTAACTCTATGTAAACCATATGTTATTTCATGTCGGCTTCTGTATTTTCACAAAAGCCGGCAATTGAATTAGAGGCTATTATACTATGTAGAAGTAATAAAACAGTAGTGACACTGGCATAATACATGAATGGCAGAGTATATGAGGCAAGTTATGAAAATAACCAATGTAGAATTACCAGTACATGGATGCCTAATGGACTAATAAGACCAACTGCTAAAGTTAATGTCAAAAACCAAAGAACGAACACACTGCAGTCCATAGGTCAATAAAAAATTACAATTTTATTAAACCAAGTTAAAAGTATTATAAGTATAGACAAGATGAAATAGCAACAAAGGGGACAAATGGCATCACAATGTGTGCATGATAAGTGGGCTATCAGGCAGCTAGGAACAGCACATATAAGCAAAAATAGATATAGTAACACCTAAGCATCAAGTAGCATAATAACACATTCCATACTCTGAATAGACAATATATCATATAATATAGACAGCATGTGCTGAAATAAATCAAGACAAATATCACATTATCAACAGAGCAAAATGGCCTAGGTGAGACATAATTACCAGGAGGAGTAAAGTAGTGCAGAAGCCTGTCACCCAACAGCCCTCCCCGACGTGCGTTTCGGAGTGGCGACCCACTCCTTCCTCAGGGGGCATATCAGCTGAGCCACAAAGGGGCTCTATTTATGTTACCTTGCTAAACCGCTGCGCAGGTGACACCAGTATCAGTATTAGCGGTATCCGGACACACGGGCGCCGCCATGACCGGAAGCACGTGGGGCCCCACGTGATCCGGCGTCTGACGTAACCGGAAGTGACACGGACCGAGCCGGGACGCCTGCGCAGTTGTGAGAGCCCGGGAAGTAAACAAAACGATGCACAGTAACCATGGAAATGCGCCTATACAAATGGAAGCCACAAATTACACAAACATAAAAGGGAATATTTTATACAACAGAAAATAACACTACAATAAATAAGTGTAAATAAATAGAAATAGCAGTGTATACTAAATCAAAATAAATATATACATGCAATAGCGCAAACAATACATAAAATAAAGTATACAAAATAGAAAAATGAAATAAACAAAAATACATATCAAAAACATAAGGAGAAAAAGAACAATAATGGTGGGCAAAATAAGCAAATAAACCTGAATCAGCAAAACATCAAAATATAAATATATATATAATATTAATCATAGAATTATGAATAACTAAAGATAATAAACAACAATCATAAAGAAATATATATATAAATATATGTGCCGAAAGAGATGACGTATGAAATATAGATGAACTTGATTGATGACACAGCGATAACTCCGGACAGGCAAAAAAGGCAACAAGCATCTATAATGAAAATAAACAAGATTAAAATCAAATAAAATCAATATCATGTGGATAATGGGATGCAAATTGGTGTCAGAGCCAGGAGATCACAAAAAGGGAACATATGAGATATTCTCATTTAAGCCACGAGGGTGTAAGGTTTTTAATAGCCAAATCCACTTTGTCTCAGCCTGTGCCAGACGTCTCGACAGATCGCCACCCCTAATGTTAATCCGTAAGGCATCAATGCCTTTCACCCTCAAAAGGGAACCATCACATTGGTGGAATTGATGAAAATGGCGCGGTAAAGTTTTTAATGCAGAGACATCAGTACAAGTAGAGGCTGCCCCAATGCCGAGAACATGCTCCCTAATTCTGACTTTTAATTGTCTAGTAGTAAGACCAATATAAAGTAAGCCACAAGGGCAGCTAGCGCAGTAAAACAACATATCTGGTCGTACAAGTAATGCGCTGTCTAATGACATAGTTTTTAGTGCCATCAGAGTTGGTAAACGAGGAGCAACGCTCGACATTGGGGCATGCCACACAAGTTCCACAGGGCGAGCAACCCAAAACCAGAGGAAATCTGTCGAGAAACGTGGCAACCCGTGAATCGGGATAATGACTGGCAACCAATTGGTCACGAAGATTTTTTGCCCTCCGAAAAGTAAATGCTGGTTTCTCTGGAAGAAATTTGCCAATCACAGGATCCACTCTGAGAATTAGCCAGGTTTTTTGTACAGCCTCACGCATTTTATAATGTTGAGGGTGATATGTAGTAATGAAGCGTATGTTGTTAGAGTTAGTACGAGATGATTTAGCACCATAAAGCAAGTCATCCCGTGTGGAATGCTTCGCTCTATGATAAGCTCTCTTAATCATACGACCACTATATCTCCCCTGGCAAGGAAGCGTAGTCTCAGTTCTTTGGCCCTCCTCTCAAAATCAGAATCAGTGGAGCAAAGACGCCGTAATCGGAGAAATTGTCCCACAGGGATAGCCCTCACTACATGGGGAGGATGACATGAGGTGGTATGTAGGACTGAATTAGTTGAAGTCTCTTTCCGGAAAATATCTGTTTGTAAATATCTGTCTACAAACAGATATTTTCCGGAAAGAGACTTCAACTAATTCAGTCCTACATGCCACCTCATGTCATCCTCCCCATGTAGTGAGGGCTATCCCTGTGGGGCAATTTCTCCGATTACGGCGTCTTTGCTCCACTGATTCTGATTTTGAGAGGAGGGCCAAAGAACTGAGACTACGCTTCCTTGCCAGGGGATATAGTGGTCGTATGATTAAGAGAGCTTATCATAGAGTGAAGCATTCCACACGGGATGACTTGCTTTATGGTGCTAAATCATCTCGTACTAACTCTAACAACATACGCTTCATTACTACATATCACCCTCAACATTATGCGTGAGGCTGTACAAAAAGCCTGGCCAATTCTCAGAGTGGATCCTGTGATTGGCAAATTTCTTCCAGAGAAACCAGCATTTACTTTTCGGAGGGCAAAAAATCTTCGTGACCAATTGGTTGCCAGTCATTATCCCGATTCACGGGTTGCCACGTTTCTCGACAGATTTCCTCTGGTTTTGGGTTGCTCGCCCTGTGGAACTTGTGTGGCATGCCCCAATGTCGAGCATTGCTTCTCGTTTACCAACTCTGATGGCACTAAAAACTATGTCAATAGACAGCGTATTACTTGTACGACCAGATATGTTGTTTACTGCGCTAGCTGCCCTTGTGGCTTACTTTATATTGGTCTTACTACTAGACAATTAAAAGTCAGAATTAGGGAGCATGTTCTCGGCATTGGGGCAGCCTCTACTTGTACTGATGTCTCTGCGTTAAAAACTTTACCGCGCCATTTTCATCAATTCCACCAATGTGATGGTTCCCTTTTGAGGGTGAAAGGCATTGATGCCTTACGGATTAACATTAGGGGTGGCGATCTGTCGAGACGTCTGGCACAGGCTGAGACAAAGTGGATTTGGCTATTAAAAACCTTACACCCTCGTGGCTTAAGTGAGAATATCTCATATGTTCCCTTTTTGTGATCTCCTGGCTCTGACACCAATTTGCATCCCATTATCCGCATGATATTGTTTTTATTTGATTTTAATTTTGTTTATTTTCATTATAGATGCTTGTTGACTTTTTTGCCTGTCCGGAGTTATCGCTGTGTCATCAATCAAGTTCATCTATATTTCATACGTCATCTCTTTTGGCACATATATTTATATATATATTTCTTTATGATTGTTGTTTATTATCTTTAGTTATTCATAATTCTATGATTAATATTATATATATATTTATATTTTGATGTTTTGCTGATTCAGGTTTATTTGCTTATTTTGCCCACCATTATTGTTCTTTTTCTCCTTATGTTTTTGATATGTATTTTTGTTTATTTCATTTTTCTATTTTGTATACTTTATTTTATGTATTGTTTGCGCTATTGCATGTATATATTTATTTTGATTTAGTATACACTGCTATTTCTATTTATTTACACTTATTTATTGTAGTGTTATTTTCTGTTGTATAAAATTTTCCCTTTTATGTTTGTGTAATTTGTGGCTTCCATTTGTATAGGCGCATTTCCATGGTTACTGTGCATCGTTTTGTTTACTTCCCGGGCTCTCACAACTGCGCAGGCGTCCCGGCTCGGTCCGTGTCACTTCAGGTTATGTCAGACGCCGGATCACGTGGGGCCCCACGTGCTTCCGGTCATGGCGGCGCCCGTGTGTCCGGATACCGCTAATACTGATGATGGTGTCACCTGCGCAGCGGTTTAGCAAGGTAACATAAATAGAGCCCCTTTGTGGCTCAGCTGATATGATCCCTGAGGAAGGAGTGGGTCGCCACTCCGAAACGCGCGTCGGGGAGGGCTGTTGGGTGACAGGCTTCTGCACTACTTTACTCCTCCTGGTAATTATGTCTCACCTAGGCCATTTTGCTCTGTTGATAATGTGATATTTGTCTTGATTTATTTCAGCTCATGCTGTCTATATTATATGATATATTGTCTATTCAGAGTATGGAATGTGTTATTATACTACTTGATGCTTACGTGCTACTATATCTATTTCTGCTTATATGTGCAGTTCCTAGCTGCCTGATAGCCCACTTATCATGCGCACATTGTGATGCCATTTGTCCCTGTGTTGCTATTTCATCTTGTCTATACTTATAATACTTTTAACTTGGTTTAATAAAATTGTAATTTTTTATTGACCTATGGACTGCAGTGTGTTCGTTCTTTGGTTTTTTACTATGTAGAAATGTATGAACTATAAATATAAATATAAATATATATATATATATATATATATATATATATATGTGTCACAAATTCAATGACGTATATATATATATATATATATATATATATATATATATATATATGAGGTGCAAAATTGTTGAAAAAAAATGCGTGGGCTCCCGCCCTATTTTCTCAACCAGACAGACAAAGCCAGTGAGTGGGGGCAGATAATAATAGCCCAGAGAGGGACCATTATTTTTGGCCCCCCCTGGCTACTAACATCTGCCCCCAGACACCCAAGAAGAGGCAAATCTATAATTAGATTTGCCCTTTCTGGCACTTTGCCCGTCTATTCCCATTGCCCTGTAGAGGTGGCGAATGGGTTAATAAGGGGTTAAAGCCACCTTGCTATTGAAAGGTGAGTTTAAGCCAGGTTAATAATTGAGAGCTGTCAATTAGACAACTATCAATTATTAATCCTATTGTATGAAATAAAAATAAAACACACACTTTAATTAAAAATCATTTTAATTAAATAAACACACATTTTTTGACAATATTTTATTTTACTGCCATTCCTTGCAAAGCCCTTGTTCACCTGTAATAAAAATAAAATAATAAAGCAACATTATTCTTACCTATCCGATGTTCAGTCAGGTCCCCCGATGTAATCCTTCTGAAAGGGTTAATGTTTACTGCAGAGTCCGCAGCTAATGCTGACAGTCTCACAGTAAACCCCGGAATGAAAGAGCTCCTCTCCTGGCTGACAGGAGAGGAAGTGGTTAGCATAATTGATTGCTTTCCACTTTCACTTCGGGTCAGCCAGGGACACCCACAGCATCAGTGACATCAGAGGGAATCCCGGCTGACTGAAGTGAACTGATTAACAAAAATAGGGGATCCCCTATAAAAAAAATGCCGTGGGGTCTCCCCTATTTTTGTTAACCAGCCTGATAAAGCAGACTACTCAGACCTGCTTTTTCAGGCTGTTGAGGAGCCAATATCCATGGACCTTGCAAGCCTGATAAAACCAGGCCACAGCAGTCTGCTTATCTTGGCTGGTTAACAAAAATAGGGGATCCCCTCGAAAAAAAATGGCGTGGGGTCCCCCCTATTTTTGATAACCAGCCAGATGAAGCAGACTGCTGAGGCCTGGTTTTTCAGGCTGGTAAGGAGCCAATATCCATGGACCTTGCAAGCCTGATAATACCAGGCCACAGCAGTCTGCTTAGCTTGGCTGGTTAACAAAAATAGAGGATCCCCTCGAAAAAAAAATGGCATGGGGATCCCCCTATTTTTGTTAACCAGCTGTTAAGGGTCTGCGGAACGCACCAAATATATAATGTAGAGAGGTGCGTTCGCAGCCCGGGGTGCACCGTGCACCGTCCACCTGCTGCTAGTA